>JAQGDG010000443.1:0-147400 GCA_029844215.1 Przewalskia tangutica | reverse complement strand
GCGGTAAGAGATACTTGTTGGAAAAAGGTTTCATTAAGCCTATACTGTCTCCCCAGAAGCGGTATTATTTGTGAAGAAGAAATATAGATCGCTGCGGATGTGTATTGATTATAAGCGGTTGAATAAGGTGACAATTAAGAGCAGTATCCTCACGGGATTGATGATTTATTAGACGGTTGCGAGGTGCCAAGTGTTTTTGAAGATAGACTTGCGGTCGATTATCGTCAGTCGGTCATGGAGCGGATATCTTTGTTACCAGTAATTCTAGGGCATTTAATTTTAGAACATGATTATGGAAATAAGATTTGAATGTTGGAAGGAAAGTATATTTACATTTTCTTATGGAATAATTTTGGATACAATATATGTGATGACAAATTATTAACTAATAGTTAAATTCTTTCGATGGATTTATGGACTTAGTATTGTATTATGATGTCTTGGCATTGATAATGAGGTCAGAAAATTTCACAATTTGTGGGCCCATTGAAATAATAATAATTTTGGCTAAGTGTGGAGATATGTTAGTGAAGTGAAATATATAGCGATAGGAGGGTGACACGTGTCCCACTCATTTGTTTTATAAAGGCTCGACTTGTATATTGTTACACCAGTATTTTGGGACATATTTTAAACGTGTGAGAATCCCAAATGTTAAGATTAGAGACTTGTAAAAATTTATGAATTATGAAATTATCGAGCGTAATGTTGTGAAGAATGGGAGGCGACCGTGTCACCACGTTAAGTAACCTTGGATGAAAATGGCATGGCGAAAAGAATCGTTTGGCCATTGTTAGGATGACAAAAGTCTTGCAAGTTGAGGGCTTGATAATGTTGACTTAGTCGATGGGACCTGAAGTCTTGATATTTAAAGAACCGTCGCCACGCGTTTGTGCATATCTTGACCACCATTTGAACTATATAGTAGTGAAGTAGCAAGACAAGCTCAGCGCTTAGCTAAATTTCAAGAAAAATTTGAAGAACACTTCATCGTGCTCTAGGGTCCTTATCGAAGAATTTTTAGTTTTGTTTGTTGTCCTTTAAGCTCCACACTTTAAACCAAGGTTCATGAGGGTATTGTAAGGGTATCTCGATAGAAAGATCCGGAAAAATAGCGTTTTAAGTATTAAGCCCATGAATGAAAACCTAGTTGCTTTTCTAGGTTTTGTTTGGAAGATTAAAGGAAACTTGTTTCAATAATAATGATATTCTAAGGGTCTCAGTAAGCGGATTGAAGTGTCTAGAAGAGGCTCTAAGTTGCTAGGGAGCTCTTGGTTGAAGTTGGACTAAGACTCGTTGAGGTAATAATCTTGTCTCTTAAAGTGTTACCGCGATTATATATTGTTGTTAGCCTTACATATTTGCTAGCATGAAGTATATGTGTTGAAGTTTCATAAGTGTTATGGATTGTTGTAGCCTAAAATCCGAAATGTCATATAAAGCCATTTGAAGTTGGATTACAATTTAGTCGTTTATTTGAATCGTCGCATGTTACTTACTTGAAGATTATAGTAGTTATAATAGATTGCGACTTGATATCATGTTATGCTAACAACTTGGATTAAAAGGAAATTGGATAAATTGGGTGTTATTGTATCTCGAGTTGCCGAATTGGCCTAGTAGTTTGTATTAGTTTGATATCATTTGTGAAGCGGAATTTTACACATGTCTAGTAGGCGTGTAATCCCACATTTTTAATTACATTGTTGGGCCTTAAATGTAGGCGTGTTTGGTTATGAATTCGGCCTTGAAAAGGTGGCAAAGTATGTAGAAACAAAGGAGGTCTTTGTCCAGATTTTCCGTAGAATTTAGTGACTTTGCACTTATATTATTCTACGTTTGAAGTAAGGCGTTAATAGGCGTATTGTGGACATTATAGGTTGACATACTACGGGCGGGATATTGTACTTAGCAAGTGGATTGACCCGAAAAGGTATGTAGAACTTTCCTATCTTTTGAGCATGAATAGTTGCACGTATATAGTACGGTAGGCGTCTGAATCCTTGATATCCTTTACTTGTTTTAAGAATAGCCAAGTTGGGTGAGTTGGGAGATTAACTCACCTTTAAAAGTATTAAGGATGTTATAAGTTTTTAAAATTAAGGGACTTGAAGAGTTTTAAAGTATATGATACTTGTTTTACGTTTTAAGCGTATAAGTCCCTTGGATGAAAATTGTAATTGGCTAAGGTATAAAGTTAATATAACGACTTTATGGAAGTTGGTTATATTAGCTTTATGGAAAGAATCAATGAGGATAAATGACTTGATTTAATGAAAGGCAATTTGATTTTTAAGGCATCGATTGCCTAAGGTTTTATAAGAAAAGAAGTCAACTTGATTTAGAAGCCTAACTTTATTTCTAAAGGTATTGTGACTTGTCTTGAAAAGAAATTTTGACTTGATACTACGGTTATTAGTATCTTTTGAAGTTTTATATGAAAGAGTCATTTTTAAAAGAGTGGAAGTATGTAGTACTTTGGGTTAAATTCAGTTTTTATAAAAGACATGTTAGTGCCTTAAGTAAACTAAAATGAGAGTGTATGAGACAAGACTAATAAGAAGTTGGGGATTTCTTAACTTGCTTATATATTGTATGATAAAGGTAGTGCTTATGTTATAAATGATAAGTGTGACGCTTATGTTATGTATGATAGCCGGTTTGTGCTAGTGGTATATTATTCATTACGAGTCATTCCCGGGTTTGTGGAATTTGCATATTAGTGGATTTGCTACCGTGATGCGAGAATACCTTATGCGGGTGTAAGGGCTTATGCGGGTGAAATAGTCCCGTGCGGGCGGATCAGTCCTATCGAGAATACCTGCATGCGGGTGCCACCACGACCTATGCGGGCGGATAGAGCATCGAGAATACCTTATGCGAGTCCACATGACCACTTGCGGGTGAAATAGTCCCGGGTAGGATTGCTTAATGATCTGCGGGCGGGTGGTCTGCTTTGATTATGAAACTTCGCATTTTTATGTTGTAAGTATACTCTTATTTACTCGTTGTTAGTAAGGCCTGATGTCTTTGTAATTTGATTATCATACATGTCTAGGCTTTGTTTTAGACTTATGATGTAATTACAGTATTTTCGATTTTACATACTTAGTACATGTTGTGTGCTGACCCCCCTCTCCGGGCTGCGTTAAATCTTCAGTAGGGAGTAGCAGTGGTGGATCCTCATTCTTAGGATCATGGTCAGTGTCGAAGATCCATTTTCTCGGAGAGCTTGTCTTTTGGTACAATTTTTCCCGATGTTGTAGATTTTATGTACATTCGGGGTATGGCGAACACTGTCCATACAGTTATTATTCTAAGTGCGTAGTCACGTTTGTGGTTGAAATTTGTAAGAACAAAGTTATCTTGTTTCTTGTTGATTATGTATTTTATAGAAGCGGCCTTATCGGTTGCTTTGTGATGTTTATTAATATAAACATGTTATATGTTGTGTATGTTCCTGCTATTCTACGATGTATACATGAGCGGGGTGCCCGGGTAGGGCACGATCGCGACTTGAGGTTGGGTCGTGACAAAAGTAATATCGAAGCGATTAGTCCTCGAAAGTGTCTACCAGGTGTCTAGTAAGTCTTGATTATCGGTGTGTTGTGCACCACGTCTATAATCGAGGCGGCATAGCGATTAGGATTAGTTTGCATTCTTCTCTCTGCGAGATCGTGCGGTAGTCTTTGTCTTATTAGGTTGAATCCTCTACGACTATTCTTATGCAGATTATGCCTCGCGGCGACCGAGGACCCAGAAGGGCAAGCGGCGGCGGGCTGCTAGCGGTGCAGAGAGTTACTAGGACTCGGTATAGACTATGCACGAGGTAGTAAGCGGTCGGCGAGTTCGCACGCGCGGTATTAGAGGCCGAGAGTGGCGGTAGCTACGAGATTGGTGCAAAGCCTCGATTCGCGGCGGGAAATTTGATATAGAACTATAGAACATATCGGTTATTGACAGCGTAAGTAGCGAGCGTGGCAAGCGAGCGGTAGCTAACCGTGACGGTTTGCGGTTCGGGATTTTACGGGTTGTCATCCAGGTTTTATGGTTCGAGTGCGAGGAGGATCCGCGGGAGTTCGTTCGGCGATTCTGACGGACTATGCGGAAGTGCTTAGGGCCTCGAGAGGCAGTCGATTATGCTAGCCTCTTCTGGATTCTGCGATATTGCGTTGGTGGTTTGAGTCATAGGGTGTCGAGAGGTGAGGATGCTCTTCCCGGTATTTGAGAGGAGTTCACGAGGCCTTCGTGGATCACTTTGCCTCTGAGATGAGGAGCCAGCGTAGATAGATTCCTGACCTTGAGGCGAGAATGGGAGGACTATCGAGAGAGTGACACGAGTTTGACTCTTTGGTCGAGCATCGCGCCACACCATTGTATGGTGACATAGCGGGCGAGTTCATCGTTATGTGATGGGGCTAGGCGTCGTATGATTCTGCATGCTTGGGATGGCTCTTGACGAGTATGGATATTGCGGAGATGCGGCGTATGCGCGAGATAGAGATAGAGAGGAGGATCAGTTGACTCGAGCGGCCGAGGCGGGGCAGCGAGTTCGGGGTAGTTTTAGCGGGCGGCCTCGGCGGCGAACTAGGTCCACATTTGGCCGGCCTGAGTGCTCGCTACCGATTTCGCGGAAGTGCGATCAGCGGGTTATTGAGGCGGTCGGAGCTCGGGGCCGGGGTTCGAGGAGGCGGTAGTCGCGTCGAGACCACTACGTCTCGGTGTGCTCGATGCGGTAGATCTCGCGGTGAGTGTCGTGTTCCGCCCAGTTTGTTACTCTTGTGGCGGTGGGCCATTTGAAGCTGTCCAGGCAGGCGGCATGGGTGGTATGGTGCGGTAAGCGAGATCGATTCTTTGGGTCTTCCTCTTACGTGGTTATCGCCGGGCGGTGTTCCGCGGACGGCGGCGCGGCAGTCGTGGTGGTGGTTCGATTCTAGCGGTCCACAGAACCGCATTTATTCCTTAGGCCGCCCGATCGGAGGCTTCACGGCGTCGTCGCGAATACATTATTGATTTCATGTTGTGGCGTATATGCTTTGATAGATCGAGTTCTACGCTTGTCCTATGTGTCCCCTCTTATTGCGGGTAGAATCGGGATAAGTCGGTGTCGATAGAGCCTTTTGAGGTAGCTACGCGATGGGTGATTCGGTGTTAGGCGGCGGGTGTATAGAGGTTGTCAGGTGTTTATTCTGATCGTCATACTTGCGGTTGATAGAGTTGGAGATGATGATTTTGATGTCATTATGGGTATGTCTTGGTTGGCTTCTTGTTATGCCAGCGTTGTGTAGAAACGAGTTGGTCAGGTTCCGTTTCTGGCGAGGCAGTTATCGAGTGGAAGGGCAACAGCGTCAGGGGTAGGTTTATTTCTTACCTCGAGGCGGGAAGATGGTGCGAAAGAATGCGTCTATCATGCGGTTCGGGTATTACGTCACGGTGAGGGCGATTCTTGATCGATACGATGGTTAGGAGTTTCGGATGTGTTCCCGGGCGATCTTAGGGTATCCCTCACGAGAGGAGATTGAGTTTTGTATTGATCGTTGCGGACACTCGACCTATTTACATTAGCCATACGAGGATGGCTTTCTTTGAGTTAGTGGTGAAGGACCAGGTGAAAGATTTCTTTGGAAAAGGGCTTTATCGGGCCTAGTGTTTCTCCACAGGGGCCGGATTTTGTTTGTGAAGAAGAAGGATGGGGCCGTGTATGTGTGTTGATTATAGGCGGTGAATAGGTAACCATCGAGAATAAGTACCACTCCCGGGATTGATGATTTGTTTGACCCGATTGCGAGTGCGAGTGTTTCTCCAAGATAGACTGCTGATGCAGTTATCATCAGTGCGAGTTCGAGGCGAATATCCCAAAGCGCATTCGGGACCGGTATGGACACTTCTGAGTTCGAGGTGATGTCTTCGGTTTGACCAGCGCTCCGTAGTATTTATGAATCGATGAGCGGGTGTTCAAGCCATTTTGGATACATTTGTTATAGTATTCATTGATGACATCTGGTTTATTAGCGTCTGAGCGAGGAAGCGCGGTCGCGAGGGCGGTGCTTGGGGTCTCGGGCCGGCGATTGTCGCCAAGTTCTCAGTGTGAGTTTTGGTTGGCATATAGTGGCATTCTGGGCACATTATTGGGGTGATGGTGTTCAGTGGATACAACAAAGATTGAAGCGATCAAGTCTTGGCGAGACCTCTTACTCCGTCGAGTGCGCGATTTCTTAGAAATTTGGCGAGTTATTATCGTAGGTTTGTGGAAGCGGTTGCCGATTTCGCAGATTGACTAGGTGACTCGGCGGCTAAGTTCCGGTGGGCGAGGCTTGCGAGAAGGGCTTCCGATTCTGAAGGAAAGGCGACTACGGCTCGATTCTTACTCTTCTGAGGGTTAGGCGGATCGTAAGCAGAGAATCTCCCAGTATGCTAAACAGTGACATCTCTCGTTATATCGAGAATGTGCATCCCGTTATGGATGATGCAGCTTCTCGGTATTGTGATGCCTCGGGTATCGGGCTAGGGTGTGTTTTGATGCAGCACGGCAAGGTTATAGCCTATGCTTCAGACGATTCTGAGCATGAGAGGAATTACCACCGCGACTTAGAGTTGGCGCGATTATTCATGCCTTGAAGATTTGGAGACATTATTTGTATGGGGTTCATGTGGATATTTATCTGAGACCACAAGAGCCTCGGTATATCTTCGAGCGAGAGGAGGCTGAACTTGCGACAAAGACGGTGGTTTGTGGGCATGTGGAGGTTGGCCTTGGACGTTTTTTGTGTGCTAGTGGAGGCCACATGGATCTTTGTTGTGGGGGACATATGTCCCAATGTTGTGGTGGACATATGTCCCAAAATTGTGGTGGACACTTGGTTGGAAGACTTCATCCATCACATGGATCCAAATCTACACCTTACATATGTTTTGATCTTGGCCCTTGAGTGTCCTATAAATACCCCCCTTAGTTGAAGACTTATTTTATCCAAGTCTCAAAATACTCCCTCCCTTTGATGAAGTTCTCGTCCAAACACCCCTCTCCCTTAGCCAAAGTTGTCCAAAATCCTTAAAGTTTTAAGTGTTCTTCCTTAGAGTATTAGGAAGATTATTAACCAAGTGTTGGAAAAGAATTCACACCCCTAGCCCCTAAAGTACCCCCTTGGCCGAGAGTGCCACAAATTGTAGCGTAAGTGTTCTTCACTTTTGGAGTGAAAGTGTTTAAGAGAAGTTGTTTAGAAACTTCTAAGGGTTTCTTGGAGCGTATTGAAGCGTACAGATTAGGAGCTAAACGTTGCTCAGGATTGACATTAATCTTGGATAATTTTGGGCTTATCGAGGTAATGATCGTTATCCCCCTATTGTAATTGGAAATTACATATTGTTGTAATATATAGTTTAGTATACTATATATAGAATGAATATTGAAAAGAACTGAACTGTAATTACACTGTATATAAGGATATTAAAGAAGAGATCTGAACTGTAATTTACATTGGATTGTATTCTGATAGACTTGTGTAGTATATACGTGAAGTAGAATTGAACACGTCCAGGTTAGGCGTGTAATCCTGAGGAGTTGTTGTAATCCACAGGAGTTGTTGGCACAGTAGCGGGCACTGAGTAGGAGGAGATTTATGTGGTTCTGGGGAGGTCTTAGGAATTTTTCGTAGAAATATTCTGAAGAGATCTAGGAGTTGATAGGCGTTTTGTGGCCTTATAGGTTGCGATACTCACAGTGGCGTATTCTACTTGAAGAGTGGAAAAGGCTAGCAGAGTTACAATACTGTGGAGTTTTTGCTAATTGTCGATAATCGTCGCGAGGTATGTGAACCTCTTCCTATCTTTTCTAGCATGATATGTTGTGAACTATGTAGTACGGTAGACGTACATGTGTTAAGTGAATTTGGTTGGTTTACAACATAAAGTGTTATAACGGCTTTATGAGAAGTTGGTTATAACAACTTTATGTGGGTAAATGAATGGTTGGTGGTTTTTAAAAGATAAATGACTTTTTTTTTTTAGGTAAATGCAAATATTATTACTAATAACGGAAATAAAGATGGCTCTGATCAGTCATTGAGTGTTCTCAATCCTCAACGTTATGCAAACAAGAAATGGGGGAGGCGAGCAGTGGTCACTCAAAGGTGCCATTATAAGAGGGGATAAGATCATAATAGATTTAAGTCCTTTTGATTCTAGACGAGGAATTGGAAAGATTCCTGTATAAGTTTCCTACGTTGAATTAAACTCGCTTGCGCTTAGTAGGTGCGTTAGTTGCGTTCGTGCAAGGAGAATGCGGGTAGTCACTATTAGGAAAAGTTGCCATAAATGGCTCAGTATGTTGGCATTAAATGCTCCGTTAGCGAGACCAAATGAAAGGTCTTAGGCGGGTGGAAAAGAGTGACCCCGATTTACACATTAGTTGATCTTCGAAGACTCGATTGAAGAGTAGTCCGCCGGATCCGTAGCCATGAGTTTCCAAACCTCTTTTGTGGTGCCGCTTTGGTTTCTGCAACCTTTGAATTCGTAAGAATAGTTGACTCTTGGTTCTACCCTTATCAATTTCGATGTCCCGTTGAATGAGATGTTTCCTGGTTTTCGTGATTAAATGCCCCAAATTACCAAGTCTCGTTAGAAGGGTAGGCTAAAAGATAAATGACTTGAGATGAATTAATAATGACTTGGTTTGTGTTAAAAAGTTATGAAACCGCTTTTATGAGAAATGGGTAATTGGGTTTTAAAAGGAATAATGTTATATTGATTTCGGAAATGAGAACGAGTATAGAACAAACCACTGCAGCGTTAATAAAGGAAAATGTATTGACTAATTAATTATTATTAAAACCAGTAGAAACCTCCATCTGCATAGAAGCTAAGATAAGACAAAATGATATTACATTTTCTAGATCATGGCTGCTTTAATAAGATTGTTATAAACAAGGATAACCTACTCACACTTAAGGCATATGTTACTCAAATTGTTTTAAAAGAATTCGTTATTAAGTGATTAAGACTATGAGTGTGAAATCTTTCGAAAATAAGAGACTTGAGTATTTGAAATTAGGCAAACTTGAACTTTTGGAAAAGAATGTTGTTACTTGATTTTAAAAAGGAAAGTGTGTTGATTTATTTAAAAATGTTAGTCACTCTATTTTAATACTACGGGTATCGGGTGACCTTTGTAAATGGAATAAATCTTTTAAAAGAATTTAACGTATGTAGTACTTTGGGGTTAAAACCCGGACTTTGACATAAAATGAAAGTACCTTGAGTTGGGTGTAACTTACCTATGTTTGCGTGTGATAGCCTTGTTATGCAAGTATTGTATTTCTATACCACCGCGTCTCTCAATGGATGGCGGTGATTTGTTATGATCTTACTTGGGCGTCAGCGGTGTGGAGGATTCGCGGGTGCGCTCGCTGATAGTGTTATTCCATGGACTAGCTCTCCGTGAGGTTTCTTGATTCGGCCTTGGTATCGGTGGTTGGCTTTCGTACTTGCCGTCTCGTGGTGGTCGGCCTTGGTACACAGTAGTTAGCCTTCGCTTGCCGATTCGGTTTAGTGGCGAAGTCTCGTGACCGCGACGCTGTGCACAGTAGTTAGCCCGTACTTGCCGATCGGCTCGTGACGCGGCGCGGTACACAGGTAGTCGTCTTCGTACTTGCCGTGTCGGCCGTGGTTTGGTTATATAGTATTGTTATCGACCTTGGTATCTAGTAGTTGGCTTTCGTACTTGCCGGTCGATTGATGATCGCGGCTTTGGTATCGGTAGTTAGCGCCGTACTTGCCGTCACGGTTTTATGACAGTGGGACACGGTGTTCATGTGTACTCCTGGTGTTGTTCTATCATGAAGCTAGGCGGTGAGGAAGGAATTCCACGGGCACGATTGATGTTGTGGGCTTGAGACCCATGGTTATATTTTGAGTGATGACTTGGAGGGCGTGAGACCCTGACTTGACATGACTGCTTATATGTTGTGTACTGTAGTTTGGTTATCATACATGTCTCACCTTTATATAGACTATTATGATTTCATTCTGATATTTTCGATTTCACATGCTTGGTACTGTTGTATTGACCTCCTTGAAGTGCGTTCATCTGCGAGTAAAGGTACATCGGTTGTGGTTCGCTCATAGGATCACGATTCAGCGTATTAGGAAGCCGTTTCTCGGAGAGCTTATCTTTTGGTATATTACCAGTGCAGTAGGTTCTTGTACATTCGGGGTATGGCGGGAATACTGTCCGTCATAGTTGTGGTTATAAAACTCTTAAGTGCATCCTTTGTTGTGGCGAGTTTGTAAAAAAGATAAGCGTTGAGTTTTTATGTATATATTCAAAAGCGACGCTTGGTTAGCCGTTCTTATCATATATCTTGTTTCATGTTTATGTTTTATTTCCGTGATTTTCTACGATGTTGTATCACTAGGGTGCGGGGTAAGGCACGATCCACAACTGGTTGGTCGTGCGATTTGCGCGATCCATGAAAACTAATATATTTGTTGGGGCGGGTTGCGATCGTAACACTATTTTATAATGGGGCCAGGTTGCACGATCCACAACGATTTATATACGTATGCGTGATAATTATATGGGTCGGCGTCCCATGATGTTTACTTGACTATAGGTTCAAAGAAAAGAAGGTACATTTGGCTTTATCTTTATATGGCACTATTGGAACCGGTATTTGATTTTTTACTTGCCCCTGTCATTCTTTTGACCAGTTATGTGTTTAATTATTGTACCTTATGTTTCCATACTTAGTACCTGTTGTACTGACCCCCTTCGGGGGATGCGTTCATGGCCCCAGGTATAGGTACTTAGTTTGCTGGTCTGCGTACTTAAGATCTTTGCTCAGCTGTTGATATAGCTCCCTTGTTCCGAAGTCTAGTCATTTTGGTACATTTTTGTTATTACAGACTTATGTATATTCGAGAAGTGCAGCGGGGCCTTGTCCGTCATGAATCTTGTTATACTCTTAGAGGTTTGTAGTCATGTGTGGGTTGGACGTATGTACTGTTGTAGCTCATTTTGGGTTTATGTATATAATGGCAGCCTCGTCGGCTTGCCGGTATTATCACATGAGTTGTTTTAATTATATGAGTTTTATTTGCTTCCGTTGGTTATATGGGAGGTACGGGTATAAGGGTGCCCAGGTAGGGCACGATGTGAGCTTGGGGTTGGAGTCGTGACAATTAGCAATTACCACATTTAAACATGCATAATGATACTGAATTTTCAACATTATAACGCCATGGCCCATTACGACCGAACCAAGACCATGGCCCAGTGCCTGCAGGGCACCTATACCTACGCATCATTATAAGACATAGGCCAAATAATAAATGGAAAGCGTATATGTAGCAACAAGGCAAGCGATGAGGCTGCCGTATATATAAGGAATAACAAACAATATAGTAGTACAAATGGCCAGCGATATATCTGACTCCGCGTATCCGGCCAGCGTATGAATACATACCTCTCAGAGTTGACCGTAACTATGAAAATCAAATACCAGATCCGACTATGCCATATAAAATAGAGCCAACTGTACCTTTCACAAGTATGAGAGTAATTTTAAAATCGTGAATGCCTTTTCATATAATCATATATTGTTATGGGTATCTATACGCGTCATATGCACGCTTGTGTAATTTAACTCATTTTTACTCTCGAAGGAATAAAACCGGGGTCCCGACATCACGTATGCCAGTATTAAAGCGAACTTCCTTTTTAGAAAAAACCAAGGTACCAACGTCTAATGTACGATCACGTATACAAACATTCATTTGAGTTATGCCAAGGTACGACATATCATGTAGAACACGTATAAAATCTTTCATTTAGCTATGCGAGTACGAAACATCATGTACCAAACACGTATAAAATCTTCCATTTAGCTATGCAGTACTAAAACATCATGTACCAAACACATATAAAATCTTCCATTTAGCTATGTCAAGTACCAAAGCAGCATGTACCAAACACATATAAAATCTTTCATTTAGCTATGCAAAGGTACCAAAATATCATGTACCAAACACATATAAAATCTTTCATTTAGCTATGCCAGTACCAAAACATCATGTACCAAACACGTATAAAATATTTCATTTAGCTATGCGAGTACCAAAACATCATGTACCAAACACATAAAATCTTTCATTTTAGATAAACCTAGGTACGACGTCTAGTGTACCATACACGTATAATAAACTTTCATTTTAGATAAACCTAGGTACTAACGTCTAGTGTACCATACACGTATAATTAACTTTCATTTTAGAAACTCAAAGTACTATCAATAGGATAGGTAAACAACTTCCATTTTAGAAACTCAAAGTACTATCAATAGGATAGGTAAACAACTTTCATTTTAGAAACTCAAAGTACTATCAATAGGATAGGTAAACAACTTCCATTTTAGAAACTCAAAGTACTATCAAAGGATAGGTAAACAACTTCCGTTCTAGAACTCAGACTATCGATAGGATGAGTAAACAACTTCCGTTTTACAAACTCAAAGTACTATCGATAGGATATATCACTAAGGATTAGGTTCGATAGAACTCTATAAAGATCGAGTCAAGTATCGTTATGGATTAGGATCGCTCGCTTTCTAAAATCGAATCAAGTATCGATAAGGATTAAAATTCACTCACATAAAATCAAATCATGCCAAAAGAAGAAGGGATAGTTCACATACCTTATTCACGAACTAACAACTTGATAACTAGGATGCGTATCAATGTACTTCAACTATAACGACAATAACACTTCTATCAACTTCAAGCTTACTAGTGTAGGTTAATACAGTAAAGGTTCTCTTTTTCTACAATCTCTGTTTATCGTATTTTCCACCTTTCGAAGGCCAATTTCATAAACAACCAAGCCACGATTAAAGGCCTGACAATGACAGTTAACCAAGGTGATTCACACACCTATTTCTCACGTAAACTAGCCTCGTAATCTCGGCAAAACAGTCCACTAAAATCAGTCCACAATCCAGCAACAACAAGGGTAAAATGTGAGACGCTTTCAACACGTTTCCACGCGCTTATTCCCTTAGGACTTTCATTAGAAATTACTACAATCAAACATGCGTATTGGTGGCTGAATTTTCAGCATTCTAACGCCACAAAATAGTCCTAAAAATTGCCTGACAATATCCAGCGACTTTGCAAGTCTCGGCGAACAACCCGATATCATAACCGCTTTCCACGATCGTTTATAATCGATTCAAGTTCGAATACTTTTATATAAGTCATATCGACTTATTAACAACAACATTACTTCATTATAACATACAATAGGTGGAGTTAACAAGAACAACAACAGCGAAATCCATGACACCAAGCGCCTAGATTTGATGCGCTTAAACTACCACAAGCACTTCTTATTCTTCATTCTTTTTAATACAAGTTCATCTATTAACTATAAAAATATGTACTATCCAATTACTTCAAGAGGAAGAAGAATTTTACCTTAAGTTTTGCCCAAAAAACTGTCCAAGCGATCCTTTCTATATCGACTGACAATTTTGTCTTAGCTCAAACCTTGAGTTCTAATCACTCCATGTATCCTCTACAAGCTTGTACCCATCTTCACTTCTTGTTTTACCTCAAAAAGTTCATCTAAAGCTTAGGGTTTTCTTCGACTTTATTGAAAGGATTTTGGAGAGATCTTGGAGAGATAACTTGGCTTAGCACTTGATTAGGGTTATTAATCTAGGAAAATAAGTGATCTTGTTCTTCACTTTGCTTGGAGAAATTTGAAATCTTAAGGCTAAGAGAAGAGAGAAGAGAAAGTTGGATGAAAAGATATTTGTATAATGGCTAAGTCTTGCAATATATCTCTCTTTATAGTTATCATCTTGGAAGACAAGTGGATGAGGGACACATGTCACCCTCTCATTGGTCAAAGTATCACCTCTTAAAATAAAATATCCTACACTTAGCCAAAATGTTACACCCCGAAATTCCAGGATATGTTTATGAGAACGTGCGTAGGAACTCAAAAATGTTAAGATTTGAGACGAGTAAAAATTTATCGGAATTATGGAATTGTCGGAAAACGAAATATTGCGACGAATGGGAGGGCGACACGTGTCACCCCCCCCTTAGTGGTCTTGGACGAAATGGACATGGCTAATATGGTCATTTGACCATATTTAAGATGAGCAAGTCTTGCTAGGCTTGAGCTTGAGAATAGTGACTTAGTCAAAGGGGCCACTTGGCTAGATTTTTAAATGGAAATTCATCCAAACCTCATAAGTGTTCTAATCTTAACCCTCTATGTTGTTATATAGTCATCCTAAGTAGCAAGACAATGCTCTTAACACTTAGAAAAAAATTGAAGAACTCTTGTTCTTGCTAGACAAGCTCTCGGGTTTGGGTCCTTCAACAAGGAGAAACTTTTCGTTTGTTGTCCAATAATCTCCACACTTTAAACCAAGGTTACTAAGGGTATTGTAAGTGTATCTCAATAGAAAGATCCCGGAAAAGTTTCGTTTTTATATTAGTCGCAAGGTGAAAACCTAGTCACTTTCCTAGGTTTAGATTGGAAGATTAAAGGAAAGTTGTTTGTGATCTTCTAAGGTCTTCAAGTTGCGGATTGGAGTGTCAAGGAGAGGCTCTAAGTGGCTAGGGTGAGACTTTGGATCTTGAAGTTGATTAAGGCTCGTTAAGTTAACAATCTTGTTCTCTTAAGTGTTATAAGATTACTGTCACGACCCGACCTCGGGCCCGCAACTGGTGCCTTACCCCGGGCACCCTAGTGATAGTACATCAGAGAAAAATCAGCGGAAATAAAACTCAAAGATATGAAACAATAAACAGGCTAACCAAAACGGTCACCTTTGTGCATATAAATAAAACATGAACATTTACATCCTTTACAAGCCCAACTCACGACAGGACTACAGACCTCTAAGAGTTTGAACTACAACTATGGCGGACGGGGCCGTCGTACCACGAATGTACATGAATCAACAATGAGGAATGGAGCTTCGAAAAGAAGCGGTGATCTATGGCGAGGATCGACAGCCGATGTACCTCTACTGCGGCGTGAGCGGCCCAGAAAGTCGATGCCGAGATACAGTATGTGGCGAAATCTTGTAATGAAATCATAATAGTCCAAAAATTAAAGCGAAAGCAAGTATGATAAAGTAGTCAGCGATACATTGCACCAACACGTATAAGGATAGCATAAGGTCACATTGTCGGTGTTGGTAGGGATCGATGATCAAACTAGGGCCACTCGCCAATAGTATCATTGGACAACACCTATCTGGACTCTGAGCCGCATAGGTCACGTTGACCCGCGTGAGGTACTCGCCGCATCGGGGTTGCGAACGCATGGTATTTCATAGGATATTGTCGCGTAAGCCACTTTGGGCCGCGTGAGTCTCTTGGACCGTGAGTCCCTTGGACGCGTAGGGATGTTCCCGCATAGGACCTCGTCCGCGTAAGCCCGCCGAACTGCGTGAGTACTCACTGCGCATCGAAGTCGCGAACGCGGAGATAATAACGTAACATGGCGGATTCACCCGTAGAAAATATAATACCACGCGGCCGGCTATTGAGCAGCAGCGTCAACAAGGTAGAGACGCTCAAAACCGTGCATCACATGTACGCGCAATTAGAACTCAAGTTACTACGCCTTGTAAAACCATTACAAGTTCTTGACATAAATAAGTAACCATTCTTTTATCTTTTACAAGTCGTTATAATTAACTTAGATAAAGCCATTATAACACTTATGTTTTCAAGAAAACCAGCAATCATATTTTAGGAAATCAAGAGAACTTATACTTTCAAATAGCGTGTCATAACTTTGAAGATACTCGAGTCTCTTATCTTTAAAAATCAAGCCTCTTAAGCAAAATATCGAATTCTTTTCCAAGCAACAAGTTCGACTTCTTTTAGAACAATTGAGACTCTTAAGTTCTTTTAGAAGTTAAGTCAAGGATCAAAAATGAAACCAAATTCCTTTAACCCGCGTCGTCTACCGTACTACATAGCTCATACAAGTCGTACTCAAAAGGATAGGAAGAGTTCACAATACCTCTTGGCAATCCGCTCTCCAAGTTGAATATGCGGCGTAGTATATCAGCTTATATAACGAAAACACGCCTATCGACTTCTAGTTCTTCGTAGGATATTTCTTAAGTAAGTTCTCTTATTCTCACGGAAAATTGGGCAGCACTTAGCGTTTTACGCACTTTTCCACCTTTTTAAGGCGATACTTGATAACTTGACATTCCATATTTAAAGGCGCCACAATTCAACAACTAAATAAGCGGATCGCGCTAAGCGGGCGTGTTAAAAAATCTTCCTTAAAACAACAACAACATAAAAACCGAAATGGAACAAGTCCATAGTCCAAGTAAATACTGATTGATGTAAATACAGTCCATTAGTCCATTAGTTGGTGTTCTTGGCGACTACTACAATCACGCTTATCGATTTTAGCTGGTATCAGAATTACTCCTTTAATCTTCCTTATATTCCAATATTTATGTAAGTTATAATTACTTTGTTATTAACTTTAAACAAGTAATAGATACGTTTTACCATTTTAATGGCTTAACGTACCAATTTAGGTTTTAACAAGTTAAGGGCTAACGTACCCATTTCTCCATTTTCAAGTTAACAAGATCCAAATCTTTCCAAACTTCTTCCACGCGTCTCATACTAATTTATATACAACAAACATATATAATATCGACCTTACTAAGAGGTTAAGGTTATTACCTCAAAAAGCCCAAAATTTTCCAAGAACTTAAAAGTCGATCCGTAGCAAGTTTAGCTCATTTTACTTACATTCCAATCCACCACAAGTCACCCTTAGAAGCTCACAACCAACTTCTCTTGAGAATTAACTCCAAAAAGTGAAAAACGGCAGGTTGAACTTATGACTCTCGACGAAAGTGTGTTTTTGAGGCTAGGGGTGTGAAATCTTGTCTAACTCTTGGTTACTAATCTTCCTAACACATCAAGGAAGAACACTTAGAAGTTCAAGAATTATTTTACAACATTAGGTCAAGGGGAGCATTAGGAAGCGAAGATAGGGAGAAGAAGAAGGTTTTTCAAGTCTTGAAATAATTCTAAGTGTGGAAGATTTCATCAACTAGAGGTGTATGTATAAGACAACCAAGGGCTAGGATTGAAGCATGTGTGTGGTTGACATTGAGACAAGTGTGTGTGGGTCCCTCTTGTCCACTTGTCCAACAAATATCTTGTAAGACTTGGCCACTTGTCTTGCCCGACATCCTCTTTATTTGACTGACATGGCCCTAGGGGTGACACGTATCGCCTCATTAGTCCAAAATATTTCATCTCGGAATATCCATAATTGGTAAAAATATTGAAACCGCTTGTGAATTAAAAGCGTAAAATTTTCTTCACAAGGTTGAAATATTTTAGTCGGAAAAACAAATCTTTCATTCTTCCCAAACTTATGGTCGCATTCTCTTACGTACGTCCTCACGTACATGCCCTGTAACTACGGGGTGTAACAATTACATATTGTTGTAGCCTTACATTTTAACTAGCATGAAGTATATGTATTGAAGATTGATAAGTGATATGGATAGTGGAAGCCTATAGCCGAAATGACATTGTGAGCCATTTGAAATTGAAATACATTTGGTCAATAATTAGAATCGTCGCATGTTATCTACTTGAAGATTTTAGTTGTTATAATCGATTGCGGCTTTATAACATGTTATACTTAACAACTTGAATTGAAAAGGAATTGGAAATGATGATATGTTGTTACACCTTTTGGCCGAGAATGTCATTGCTTTTGACTAGTTTGATATCAATTGTGGGGCGGAATTTTACACATCCTGTAGGCGTGTAATCCCCTACTGTTAACTACATTGTTGAGCCTTAAATGTGGCGTATTTGTCTATTGAATTCGGGCCTTGAAAAAAGTGGAAAAGTATGTAGAAACAAAGGAAGTGCTGTCCGATTTTCCGTAGAATTTAGTGACTTTGCACTTAGAATATTCTACGTTTGAAGTAAGAAGTTAATAGACGTATTATGGTCATTATAGGTTGACCTACTACGTACGGCATATTGGACTTAGCAAGTGGATTGAACCGAAGAGGTATGTGGAACTTTCTTATCTCTTGAGCATGAGTAGTTGTAAACGTATAGTACGGTATACGTACGAGATTTGAATGGATTTAGTTCATTTGATATCCTTGACTTGTTTTTTTTCAAGTTGGTTGAGTTAGAGAACTAACTCACTTGTTTTTAAAGGATAGAAATGTCTTGGTTTCAAAAGCCTAAAGTTGGTTAATAACTTTATGGAAAGTAAACAGAATGGTTTATTCTAATAAGGTAAACAAAGATTTCTTGACTTGAAAATGTATAGCATACTTGATTTGGAAAGTATAGATTCCTTGAGCCTATTCTAAAGTTAAGACACTTGATTTCTAAAGTTAAGAGACTTGAAGTATTTTTAAAGTATAGGATACTTGGTTTTGAAACTATAAGTCTCTTGGATATAAAGAAGAATGTATTTGCCTAAAGTATAAAGTTAGTATAACGACTTTATGGGAAGTTGGTTATAATAGCTTTATGGAAAGATGAAAGAGTGGTTTACTCTAAGTAATGTAAGTAATAATAAATGACTTGAAATAATGAAAGGCAAATTGATTTAAAGGCATCAATTGCTTAAGGTTTTAAAAGAAAGAAGTCACTTGATTTAGGGGCCTATAAATGTATTTTCTAAAAGGTATTGTGACTTGTCTTCAAAAGTAGATATGACTTTATACTACGGTTATTAGTATCTTGGAAGTTTATATGAAAAAGAGTCTTTTTAAAAGAATAAAAGTATGTAGTACTTTGGGTTAGATTCCCGGATTTTTATAATGACATGTTAGTGCCTTAAGTAAACTAAAATGAGAATGTGTATGAATAAGGATAATAAGAAGTTAGGGGGATTTCTTAACTTGCTTATGTTATGTATGATAAGCCGGTGGTGCTTATGTTATGTATGGTAAGCCGGTAGTGCTTATGTTATGTATGATATCCGGTTGTTCTAGGTTATGTTATTCTTACGAGTCGTTCCAGGGTTTGTAACATTGCATATTAGTGGATTTGCTACCCGTGATGCGAGAAAACCTCATGCAGTGCAGCAGGGCTTATGCGGGTGAAATAGTCTATGCGGCGGACCGGTCCTATGCGAGAAAATTACCTCATGCGGGTCCATGCGACCTATGCGAGCGAGATCTGATCTATGCGAGAAGTTACCTCATGCGGGTCCATCACGGCGCTGCGGGTGAAATAGTCCAGTGTAGGATTGCTCAATGATACTACGGGCGGGTGACCTACTTTGATCATGAGCCTCTATTTTTATGCGATAAAATATACTCTTGTTTACTCGTTGTTAGTAAGTCACGATTATCTTTATTAATTGAGTTATCATACATGTCTCCAGTTTTATTTTAGACTTATGATTCATTACAGTACATTCAGTTTCACATATTTGGTACATGTTATGCGACCTCCTGGGGCTGCGTTCATGCATGCGGTAGAGTATCTGAGTTGTTGATCCTCGCTCTTAGGATCCTTTGTTGGTGTTAGGAAGCTCAGGTACTCAGGAGGCTTACGCTTGTTTGGATCCTGGTATGGTCGGATGTTGTACATTCGAGGGTATAAGCGGGGCCTGTCCATACGATTGTTATTCTTAGAGGTTTGTAGTCACATTTGTGGATTGGGTTGTAAGAACAGAGAGGTACTATTTTATTTATTTATATTATGTATATGTTACGGAAGGTAGCCTTATCGGCTAGCCTTATCGGCTAGCATGTTGATGTCTAATGTCTAAGTATTTTTATGAGTTGTGTATGTTCCGCTGCTATTCTCTGATGTATACCTGTAAAGGGTGCCCAGGTAGGGCACCGATCCTTGAGCAGGTCGGGTCGTGACAAAAGTGAGTATCAGGCGATTAGTCTAGAAAAGTGTCTACATACCGTATACAGTAGAGTCTTGGTTATCGGTGTGTTATGCGCCACGTCTATGTCGGGGAGGCTGCGGGACGTTTAGGATTAGTTTCCATTCTTCTCACTCTGAGATCGTGCGATAAATTTGTGTGGTTAAGGTCGTCTCTCCCAACAAGTTATGTTGATTGCGACTACGAGAAAGCGTGATGACCGTGAAAGCTTATGTGGATTGCGTATCGGGTTGGTAATATTTGTAGTATAGTTGGTATTATGACGTCTGACTATCTGATTTATGTATGAGGGCCACGTATGTGTTGCCTAGAATGATTTTAGATTACCGTGAATTGTGTCACGACGAACGGGCGTGGTAGTGCCTTACCGGCACTAAGTAGACATCTGTCAGTAACGGCGGAATATAAAAACAAGACATGAAACAATTATGAAATGAGAAACACTAGGCCTGATTAAGCCCTTCTCCAGCAAATCTCTCAGCTGGTCCTTCAACTCTCTCAACTCGGCAGGTGCCATTCTGTATGGCGGAATGGATATAGCCAGAGTGGTGCTTCTGTCGATACAAAACTCTATCTCCTCTCGGGAGGATGCGGAGGTCGATGCGGAAACACGTGCGGGAACTCTGCGACTCTTTGGGCCCGAAAATGTGGTATCGCGACCTCGGTATCAAACACCGAATGAGATGGTAGATATACCCATACGCACCATCTTGCTGGCCTTGAGGTGAAATAAACCTACCGCCGGCGACACGGTGTTCCTCTCTCGCTCGATGGCCAGGCTCCCGGAAGCTGGGCCGTACTACTCTCTCCTGTAGTCTACATTGGCGTAGCGAAGCTAACCAATCCGTACCCGTGATCACGTCAAAATCGGTCATATCGACTCTATCAAGTCGGCTGAGGTCGGCGCGCATAAGAACAAGCAAGCCCTATACCCGTAGAGCTACCGAGATCACCCATTTGGCGTAGCTACCTCAAAAGGGTCTATGGACTCGGGCTCATCCACCTACTAGCGATAAGGGAGATATATATAACAAAGTAGAACCCGGATCTATCAAGGCATACCGTCGCAACAAGAAAGCGATAAGGTACTGTGGCGACATCAAATGATGCCTCACGGTCTGTCGGTGGACAAGGTATAAATGCGGTTCTAAGGACCGCTAGAACTAGGACCCTGCCACGACCTCTGCGACTGCTGGTCACAGGCACCACGCCTCGGGGCGATGGCAAGTGAGTGAAGAAGACGTGAAAGACCACTGTGGTGACCCACCATCTGCATTTGTCTCGGTGGACGGTCTCTCACATAGTGACCTGGCCGCAAGTGTAGCAAACTCCAGTAGTACCTGACTCCGGAATGGAATCTACGCGTCGGACCTGTGAGAGGACCTCGATCGGTTAGCGCCCTGCTACTGAAGTCAGAAGTCACGGGGCACGATCGCCCCGAATACTGGTGTCTTGAAGGCGGTGTAGGAGTGCTCTGAGCTGGTGGTGCAAATCTAGTCTGCTTTGAGATCGTCCACCGAGATCCGCCAAAGACCTGCCCGTCTGGCAGCCTTAACCTGCTGAAATCGACAACCGGTGGCCTCTACGCTCGCCGCGTCGGTCGTAAGCTGCGTGCGGGCAATGTCCATGCGGTGAAGAGCTACACGAGCAACCCTACGCCAAATAGTCGTCGAGCCGGTGGCGTAGTGGTGCACTCGGTCCTCATGTCCACCGCTGATGCGGGGACATGCTCGAGCAGCGAGTCGAACTCGCGTTGTACTCTGGAATGTGCGCCTCTCGTCTCGACGTCAATCGTCGGCCCGTGCCCTCGCCATCTGCGGAGGCAAGAAGTGGTGAGCAAAGCCTCAGAGAACTCGTCCATACTGCTGGAAGGGCATGCTCTCCCGGGACAACTCGCGAATCAAACGATCATTTGCGGTATCCGCGGCCGATGTGAACCTAAGACCAGCGACTCGGTCTCGAAGCCACGATCACTCTCGTGATCTGCTGTCGCTGTCGGATGAACTCCTGCGGATCATCCTCGAGCCTCGACAGTAGAACTCTGGCGGGCTAAAACTTCGAGAAAATCAGTAGTCTCGAGCTATCAGATCTAGGATGAACCACGGGTACTCTGGGCGTCGTCGGCTATCTTCATGTCGGCCATAATCACGGCTAGCTGGCCAGCGTCTTCGCGTAACCCATCTCCTCTGCTCGGTGTGGGGGGAGGCGCAGTCTTGTGGTATCGATGGCCCTGCTGCGACTCTAAGCTCTCTTTGGGGCGGCGGCGTCGTAGAACTCGCCGTGAAGTGCTCGCCTCGGGTAAAGTGCGGCGTGGGCCTCGTGACCTCGGTGTCCTACTAGCGACTCCGTGTGCCTTGCCATACGGGCGGGTTGCCTTGCGTGGAGGCATAAGCGGTAAAGAAAGAAATGCGTTAGAGGTCCGACTTATAACACAAATCTAAGGCCGCGATCTCGGTGAGAAGAATGAAACGATTCTAAATATCCTATAGCCTCACGATTATTGGTGTGGTGCCTGACAGCTGGATAATCGAACTACTAGATACGGTGCTGTAGACACTTTCAGAGGATTAGCGCTGCGATACAACTTTTGTCACGACCGGGCCGGGCGCGGCGGTGCCTACTGGCGCACTATTGATATCGTCGAGAGAATAGCGTGGAACATCATGACATAAACATATGCGTAACAATAAAACCTCTCGGGCTGGCGATAAGGCGCCTTCGATATATAACATAATCAAAAGTACAAGTACAACATCGGTTCTTACTGACCACAAATGTGAATACAAACCTCAGGAATAACAAGCGTGGCGGGGCGGGGCCGCCATACCCGAATGTACATAAATCTACAACACGGGAAAAGAGCGTACGAAAGAGGCAAGCCTCGGATAAATGAAGCCGGCGTGCAGTGATCACAGAATGAGGATCCACCGCTGCTTACCACTTTCTGCGGCATGAGCGCGGCCAGAGAAGGGGTCGATCTGATATGTACTAAGTATGTAAAGCGGAAAATCTGTAATTACAACGTAAGTTTAAAATAAAGTCGGAGCGTGTATGATAACAAAATTACGATTACGATTGCCTTACTAACAATGAGAGTAAATCGAGGAATACATCTGACATCGCGATAGGAGACTCGATCAAATCATGGGTGGCGAACCCGTAGAAAGCAGGTGGTATAACGTCTTAGGGTTCTTACCTCGTTTATACTCTTACCACAAGCGGATGGTATAGCGTCTTGGGGTTTTCCTCATTTATACTCTTACCTGAAGAAGGTACTAAAGCAGGTGGTATAACGTCTTGGGGTTTACCGCCGTTTATACTCTTATCACGGAGAAGGTGGTATAACGTCTTGGGGTTTACCCAGCCTTATACTCTTACCTATCTAAGCCGTCATTACAATAAATAAGCAAGTTAGAAATCCACTAACTGCTTATTAGTCTTATTAGATCTACACTCTCATTTTAGTTTACTTAAGGCACTAACGTGTCCTTTATGAAAATCAGAATTTAACCCAAAGTACTACGTACTTGACCTTAAAAAAATGACTCATTTTCATATAGAACTTCGAATACTATAAGCAGTAGTATCGAGTCAAAATTACTTTTCAAGACAAGTCCTGATACCTTTAAACATAAAGTTAGGTTTCAAAATCAAGTGACTCCTTTTTATAAAACCTTAGGCAATTGATGCCTTAAAAATCAAATTGCCTTTTCATTAAAGTTAAGTCATTTATCTTTTCATAAAGCAAATATAACGACTCCCGTAGAGTCGTTCGTTCGCTTTATACCTTAGCATAAACAATTTCCTATCGAGGACTTATGTGTTTAAGCGAAACAAGTATCACATCTTTAAAACTCTTGAAGTCCGCTTTACTTTAATAAAACATTAGACATCCTTAATACTTTCAAAGAAGTGAGTTAATCTCTAACTACCCAACAGCTATTGATAAACTAGTAGAGGATATCGAGATCTTGTCGTCTCTACAGTACTATATCGTGCAACTAGTCATGCTCGAAGGATGGGAAAAGTTCTACATACCTCGGGTCGAACCAACGCCAAGTACAAAGTCCGCGTAGTATGTCAACTATAATATTCACGATATGCCTATTAAAGCCTTACTTGAAACATAGAATATTATAAGTGTCAAGTCGCTAAATTATACGGAAAATCGGACAACACCTCCTTTGTTTCTACTCACTTTGCCACCTTTTTCAAGGCCGAATACAATAACCAAACACGCCACATTTAAGGCACAAACAAAGCAATGAATCAATAGGGGATTACCGCTACTAGGCGTGTAAAATTCCGCCCATGAGCGATAACAAACTAATACCACTACTAGTCAATTTTCGGCCATAATGAATGCAACAATACCAATTCTTATCAATTTCCATTTCAATCCAAATTGGTAGCATAACATGATATCAAGTCGCGTTTGATTATAACTACCATAATCTTCAAGTAAGTGACATGCGACGATTTCTAATAAGCGACCAATTAGTAATCAAATCTGAGTGGCTTGTTTAACATTTGGATTTAAGCTACAAGCGATCCACAATACTTATAAACTTGACATAACAACTTCATGCTAGCAACGTGTAGAGCTAACAACAACAATATAACTATATAATCTTGTAACACTTAAAAGACAAGATTATACCTCGATGAAACTTAATCGACTCGATCGAAGTATTTCCGTAGTAATTTAGAGCCTCTCGAAGACAACGATCCGCATTTGAGACCGCCAGAACAACGCTGACAATTATCCTTCAAAACTCCAAACAAAACCTAGAAAGACAACCAGGTTTTCGTTTTGCGACTAACCCGTAAACTATCTTTTTCCAAGATTTTACTATTGAGATATGTTTACAATACACATAAGAACCTAGGTTTAAAGTGGGGAGCTAAAAGAACAAGGAACAAAGATTTTTCTTATTTCTTCAAGTGGAACCCGAGAGCATGCTTCAATGCTCTTCAATTTTTTTGTGAAATTCGGCTAACTGTTAGCTCTCTCTTGCTACTAGTAGTAATATAAAGCACATTGGATGGTCAAGATATGAACAATTGGGTGGCTTGGATAAGCTCTTAGTAAAAATCAAGACTTTGTGGGTCCTTTGACCAAGTCAAATCTCTCAAGCTTCAAGTTGCAAGACTTTAGTCATACAAGACTATGGTCAATGACCATTTTAGCCATGTCATTATCGTCCAAGGCATCACTAGGGGGGGTGACACATGTCGCCCTCCCATTCGCCACAATAATACATTTTCCGACAATTTCATATTTCCGCTAAATTTTTACAAGTCTCAAATCTTAACACTTGTGAGTTCTTACGTACGTTCCTTAAAATATGTTCTGTAAATACGGGGTGTAACATTCTCCCCCCTTAGAAACATTCATCCCCGAATGTTCTTTCGGAGTCAAACTTATAATTAGCGACATAGTGTAACACCCCGGAATTTTAGGATATATTTATAAGAACGTTCGTAAGAACAAAAAGATGTTAAGATTTGAGGCAATAAATTTATCGAATTTTGGAATTTGTCGGAAGCAAATATTGCGGCGATTGAGAGGAGACACGTGTCACCGCATATGGTCATGGACGAAATTGTCATGGTTAGAATGGTCATTTGACCATAATTTAAATGACCAAGTCTTTCTAGTCTTGAAGCTTGACAAAGTTGACTAAGTCAAGGCCACTAGACTTGATCCATGTGAAATCCATCTAGGCCAACCATTTGTGTAGATCTTAACCTCAGTGCCCTTTATATAACTACTAGTAGCAGAGAGAGCCAACACTTAGCCATTTTTCACAAAAATTTGAAGAACACTAGAGAGCTCTCGGCTGAGGAGGTTTCAGAAAAAATTTCAATTGTTGTCAATAATTCCCCACTTTAAACCAAGGTACCTAAGGGTATTGTAAGTGTTTCTCAATAGAAAGATCCGGAAAAATAGTGTTTCGTATTAGTCTCAGTGAAAACCTAAAGAGTTATTCAACTTTGAAGTTGAAACTTGAAGATGAGTCTTTTATAAGCTACAAGGGTTGCTTGGAGTGGATTGGAGCGTCGAAAGGAGGAGCTAAAGTTGCTAGGAAGCGACTTGTGATCTTGGATCATAATTGGGCTAATTGAGGTATAATCATCGTTTTACTTTTGTAATTGAAGATTTCATGTTATGATAAGTTATAAGTGATCATGTGATTTGTGTTATGAAGTTTGATAAGTGACATGGATTGTGAAGCCTAGAGCAGAAAGGACATGATTAGCCTTTTGAAATTGAAATCTGATTTTTGTCGTTAATTAGAATCGTCGCATATTTACCTCTTGAGGATTGTAGTAGTTATGTCGATTGCGGCTTGATATCATGTTATACTAAACCACTTGGATTAAAAGGAATTGGAAGCGATTTGTATTGTTGCCTAATTGTCGAATTGACATTATAGTTTAGACTAGTTTGTTATCGTTTGTGGTGAGCCAATTGGGGCATTTGGTTATTCATTTGTATTGAACTACCTTATAAATTGTGGTGAGCCAATTGGTGCTGTTTGGTTATTGTATTCGGCCTTGAAAAGGTGGCAAAGTTAGTAAAAACAAAGGAAGTCTTTGTCAGATTTTAGTAGAATTTAGTGACTTGCACTTGGAACATTCTACGTTTGAAACTAGAAGTTAATAGACGTACTATGGTCATTATAGGTTGACATACTACGTACGACGTTTGGACTTAGCAAGTGGATTAAACCGAAGAGGTATGTGGAACTTTCTTATCTCTTAAGCATGATTAAGTTGTAAATGTATGAAATGCGGTGAGCGTCTGAGATTTTTGACAAATCTAGTCTATTTGATATCCTTGGCTTATTTTAAGAATGCCCAAGTTGTTTGAGTTAGGGAATTAACTCACTTGATTAAATATTAAGGATATCTTGATTTTCAAAAGTTAAGAGACTTTAAGTATGTTGAAAGTATTTTAATACTTGTTTGTTGGAAAGTTTAAGTCTCTTGGTTATACGGAAAAATGTAAATTGCTAATGTATAAGGCTAGTATAATGGCTTTATGGGAAGTTGGTTATAATAGCTTTATGGAAAGTTTAAAGAGTGGTTTACTCTAAGTAATTTAAGCATGTTAAGGGACTTGAAGAGTTTTAAAGAATGTGATACTTGTTTCGTTTTAAACGTATAAGTCCCTTGGATAGGAAATTTGTACTTGACTTAGGTATAAAGTGAATATAACAAATTTATGGGGAGTTGGTTATATTGGCTTTATGGAAAGATAAATGGCTTGATTTATTGAAAGGCAATTTGATTTAAAGGCATCAATTGCCTAAGGCTTTTACGAGAGAAGAAGTCACTTGATTTAGAAGCCTAATTTTATTTCTAAAAGTATTGTGACTAGTCTTGAAAAGAAATTGTAACTTGATACTACGGTTATTAGTATCTTGGAAGTTTTATAATGAAATGAGTCATTTTAAAAGAATAGAAATCACGTAGTACTTTGGGTTAAATTCAGTTTTTATAAAGAACATGTTAGTGCCTTAAGTAAACTAAAATGAGTGTATATGAAAGCAGAATAATAAGAAGTTAGGGGTTGCTTAACTTGCTTATATATTGTATGATAAGCGGTAGTGCTTATGTTATGTGTGATGGCGGATTTGTGCTAGTAGTTCGGTAATAATTGCGGGGTCGTTCCGGGTTTGTGGCATTGCATATTTAGTGGATTTGCTACCGCGATGCGAGAATACCTCATGCGAGTCCGTAGGGCTTATGCGGGTGAAATAGTCCCGTGCGGGCGGGTCCGACCTATCACGAGAATACCTAAATGCGAGTCGTGAGGCTTATGCGGGTGAAATAGTCCCGTGCGAGGAATCCTCATGCGGGTCCACGCGATCTATCTGGTGAAATAGTCCGGGAATAGGATTGCTTAATGATACTGCGGGCGGGTGGTTCTGTTTTGATCGTGAGCTTCCTACTTTATATTGTAAGTATACACCTATTTTCTCTCATTGTTAGTAAGGCACAGTGTACTGTTAATTGAGTTATCATACATGTCTCAGTTTATTATTAGACTTATGATTTCATTCTGATACTTTCAGTTTCACATATTTGGTACATGTTGTCTTGACCTCGCTGAGGCTGCGTTAATCTGAGTGAAGTCTGATTCTTGATCCTCGCTCTTGGATCCTGTTCGGCTCTTGAAGCTCCTGCATTTGAGGCTTATCCACAGTATTGTCGGTTGTTGTACATTGAGTATGGCGGGGCCTGTCACTTGAGTTATTATTCTTAAGTGCGTAGTCACATTGTGGATTGGGTTGTAAAGAAAATAAAATGTCTGATTTTATTGGTATAAATTACGGAAGGTGGCACTTATCGGCTAGCTTATTGTTATTTTATGTTTAAGTATTTTATCAATTGTGTATGTTCATTTGCTATTCTCGATGTATGCGAAAAGGGTGCCCGGGTAGGGCGCGATCGCGAGCTTGGTCGGTTAAGTGACACATAGTTTCCTACCTGACCCAGACATACCAATCTTGCCGTACATGGCCATGTAATAGCATTTACACAAAACAAATGCTTGATTTAAAACTTGACAAGTAAGGGAAAATGAATTTACACAGGCATAGGAAATAAGTGAGGATACTTCCTCGACATGTCCTCTTAGCTTCCCAAGTCATCTCCTCGGTTATCGTTCCTCGCGGGACTTTGTGGAAGCTTCGTCGCTTGGTCATGATCGCTTTGACTGGCGATCAGTATCGCTATGGGACTCTCATAAATACGATAACCCTACGCCACTGGACCTCGCTGGTAGGAAAACTCTCATTTGGATCAGATACACTTCCAACATAGAAACATGGAAGGCCAGGATGTACCGCCTCTAACTCGATGGCGAGATCGAACTCGTAGGCAATCTTGCCCACTCTACAGACGATACGGTAGGGCCCGATGTACCTTGGTGAGTTTCCCCACTAGAATCTCATCGCACCGCCGTGGGTGGCGCGCTTGAAGACCGGTCGTCTACGAAACTCAAGTGCGGCGCGATTATCCGCGTATGACCTGCCGGCTGCGGGCGCTATGATCTCTCTGGATAAGCCGCCTTATCCGCGACTGCTTGTACCAAATGCAGGCCAACTAAGCGCACCTCGCCGCGTCGAACCAACGATCGGCGACTGCATTTCCGCCCGTATAAAGCCTCGTATGGCGCCATCGTATCTTTGGAATGGTATTTGTTGTTATAAGCAAACTCTCTGAGGCAAGTGATCCTCGGTACACTTGAAATCAATCACGCGAGGCGCGGCATATCCTCGAAGTATGCGGATGATGCGCTCTGCACGCCGTCGTTACGAGGATGAAATGTTGTCGCGAGACTCACTGTGTCCCTAAACCATACGGAAAGACCTCGGAAGTTAGCGTAAGCGGGCTCCCTATCGGATATAATCGACACGGGGACGCCGTGCGACCTCGCAATCTCTCGATGTATAACTTTGGCATAGTCCTCGGTAAGCGTCGTCATTTGGAAGGAAATGGGCTTATTTCGTCAGCCTGTCAACAATAACCCAAATGGAGTCGTACTTCCTCTGAGTACAAGGTAACCCTGTAACAAAGTCCATGTTGATCACCTCGGCTTCAGTCGGAATCTCGATAGGCTGATAATCCATTTGGGCCTTTGGTGCTCGACCTTGACCTGCTTGGCAATTTGGACCTTTGCGACAAAACACCGCGTCCTCTTGGGCCGTCCCGCTGATACAAACATCTAAGGTCATGGTACATCTTGGTCGACCGGATGAATAGAATAACGAGCCGTGTGCCTCACGAGAATCTGGCGTGAAGTCTGACCATCGGGAACAACCTGGACCCTCAAATCTCGGCACCCGTGGTAGCTACCTCGAATAGACTCTTCTCCTCGAAGATTTGCGTCACGATACCACGCCAACTTGGGTCCTCAGCGTCGCCCGCACCTCATCAGCGATGGAAACTCGACAACCTCGCGAACCGTACCAGCTATCGTCGGTATCGATCAATCGAACCCGAGGCTCTCTGGCGGTGGATCGATGGACCGTATCACCTCTCGGTGAACCTCTGACGGGCTCCCGTCGATCGACTCAAGGCATCGGCAACTCGTTGGCTTTCCGTATGGTATAGAATGTCAACATCATAGTCTTTCAATGACTCTAACCACCGTCTGTCTCAAGTTGACTCATACTGCTGAAGATATCTGGAGGCTCTTGTAGTGCGTATAAATATCCACATGAACCCATTACAAATAATGTCTCCAAATCTTGAGGCATGAATAAGCTGCGGCGAATAAGTCATGGGTAGGGTAATTCCTCTCATGCTTCCGTAGCTGCCGGAAGCATAGGCTATAACCTTGCCGTCTTGCGTCAAAACACCACACCTGGCGATGCAGGGCATCATAATAGATCGCGTGCCGTCTAACCCGCCGGGAAGAGTAATAAGCGGGTGTAGTCAACCTCTCTTTCGAATGGAAACCACGCTTTCATGACCTCTGTCGCGGGAACTTGGGCGCCACGAGTCGGCTAGTCAGCGGTCTTGAAATTGAAGCAAGCGCTCCGCAAACCTCGATAATACCACTTGACCCTGAAAGCTGCGCGCTCGGTCGGGTAGTAGGTCTCGGCTAAGACAGCTGCCTCGATCTTTGCGTATCACGCGAACACCATCGACCCGATAATATGCCGGGAATGCTGAGGCGAGCAAAACTCACGCTTGGAGAACTTGGCGAATAGCTGAAGCTCGGAGGACCCAATCCGTCGCCGAGTGATCTGCGTGCTCTGCTCTGTCGCGAATAAACGAGGATGTCATCGATGAATACTATCACAAATGTATCCAAAAATGTCTTGAACACGGTTCGTCAAATCCATAAATACGGTTTGGGCGTTGGTCAAACCGAAAGACATAACCTAAACTCATGGTGCCCATCACAGGGTCTGAATGCGATCTTTGGGATATGCGCCTCTCGAACTCGAACTGATGATAACGGACCGCGAGTCTATCTTTTGAAAACACCTCTCACCGCTGCGATTAGTCAAACAAATCATCAATCAGGGAGAAGCCAATGCTTGATAGTTACCTTATTCGATTGCACTGTAATCAACACACATCTGTGGCGTCTCGTCTTTCTTCTTCACGAACAAGGCCAGGTGCTCCCGGGAGATACACTAGGCGATAAAGCCTTTCTCGGCCAAATCTTTGGTGGTCCTTGACTCCTCGACTCGGCGGTGCCGTCTGTATGGCGGAATGGAAATAGGTCGAGTGTGCGGAAGCGTGTCAATACAAACTAAATCTCCTCTCGGGAGGATGCGGAAGATCATGCAGGAACACGTCGGAAACTCACTAACCAGATGCTTGGTGAAGAAGCACCTCGACCTCTGTATCAAATGCGAACGGATGATAGATGTACCGCTACGCACCATCTTCCTAGCCTTGAGGTAAGAAATAAACCTACCGCCGGCGTATTTGTGTTGCCGCTTCCACTCGATAAGCGGCTCGCGAAGCGAACGAACCAACTGTCCCTACGATCAGCGTTGGCATAACGAAGCCCGATCCATCCACCGTAATGACATCAAAATCTGTCATCTCGGCTCTATCAAGTCTGCGAGTCGGCGGTGAAAATATAAGCCGGACAACCTCTGTACACCTTTCGGCTAACAAGATCACCCATGGCGTAGCTACCTCAAAGCTCTATCGACTCGGCTTTATCGATTCTACCATGATAAGAGGGCGAGATAGGACAAGGTAGAACTGGATCTATCAAAGCATAAGCGTCGCGGCGTGAAATCAATAATGTACTGGCGGCGTCGAGAAGCCTCACGATCACGGTTTGGCTAGAGAATATATGCGATTACGTGGACGCTAGGCTGGAACCACCACCACGACCTCTACGCGGCTGCGATCGTGAGTACCACGCCTCGGGCGCATAACCTGAAGGAGAAGACCCGACAGCGAGATCACATGCCGGTGCCTTTGTACCACCATTACCGCTCTGAGCGGACAATCTCTCCTCAAATGGCCTGCTTGCCACCACGAGTAACAAGCTCGAAGCTCTGCGACACTCGCCTGGTGAAACCTACGCATCGAGCACGCTGAGGTGTGGGTGATCCCGTCGGTGGCGGTTCTGCCTCCGAAATCCGAAGTCGGAGCCACGACTGCTCTGAATGACTGTTGCTCGGACCTCTTGCGAGAAAACCGTGAAGGAGCACTCTGTCTTGGTGAAAAATGGACACAGTGCTGCTTTGAGGTTGTCGCCTCGAAAGCGCCACGAGACCACGATGTCACAGCCTCTTGGGTGGCTTTGAGTCAATCTGGTCCTCTCTCTCTCTATCCTCGATCCCTGCGCATGGGCACGCATCGGGCGATGTCCATACCGTCTTTGAGAGCCACGCTGAAGCATCACGGTAATCATATGAGTCGAAGCCCGTGCAAAAGCGATGAACCCTATCGCCATGTTAATTTCAATAATATCGCGTATACGGCCAGAGTCAAACTCAGCTATCTTGCTGATAGTCCTCCGTTACGCCTCGAGGTCGAGAATCATCTGCAGGGCTCTCCTCGTCTCGGGAGGCAAAAAGTGAACCATAAAGGCCTCTGTAAACTCCTCCACAATTTGGAAGAGCATCATCACCTCTCGAAAGCAACCACGACTCAAACCGGTTCAACCTTGATATCGCGCAACCGGTAGGAGGCTAGCGTAACAGACTCTGTCTCTGAAACCCTAAGAACCTGCATGGTCCGCTGTAGCTGCTGAATGAACTCCTGCGGATCCTCATCCGACCTCGAACCATAAAACTCAGGTGGATGACAACGAGAAAATCCCTAACATGGCTATTCCACTAGGGTGGGTGCTTTGCTCTGTCGGCGCTTCGACTACTATCTTGGTCGATAACGGATCTGCTCCCGTAGTCTCATACTCGGCCTGTGCAGGCTGGAGGCTCAGTGCGGAACCTCCGGACTCTGCCGCTCGTCTCCTCTGTCTGGCGTGGCTGAACTCTCAGACCGCCTCTTACCTCGGGCATAGCTTTGTGCAGGTCAGTGTAACCACATGAGTCTGCTAGCGACTCCTGCTGTTTGCCTTGCCTACGGGCCTGAGTAGCCTTCAGTGGAGGCATATGCATTTCATAAGACTAGGTCGAAAGTTGACCTAATAAGGCGGCTCTCTGCGATCTCGGAGAGAAGAATGAAACCAATCTAAATGTCCTGCGACCTCACGATTATAGATGTGGTGCGCACACGATAATCAAGACTACTGAACGCGATGCGTAGACGCTTTCAGGACAACGACTACGATACCACTTTTGTCACGACCCGACCGGGCGCGGCCCAGTGCCTGCTGGGCACCTGATATCGTCGGAGAATAGCGGCGGAACATACGACATAAACACATGCGTAACAATAAAACCTCGGGCTAGGTGATAAGGCGCGCTTCGATATAACATAATCAAAAGTACAAGCTGCGCATCGGTTCTTACGGACCCACAAATGTGAATCTGGACCTGCAGGAATAACAAGCGTGGCGGGGCGGGGCCGCCATACCACGAATGTACATAAATCTACAACGCGGGAAAATGTACGAAAGAGACAAGCCTCGGGATAAATGGAGCTTACGATGCGAAGTGATCCAGAATGAGGATCCACCACCTTACCACTCTGGCATGAGCGCGGCCCAGGAAGGGGTCGATTGTGATATGTACTAAGTATGTAAAGCGGAAAATCTTGTAATTACAACATAAGTTTAAAACAAAGCGGGAGGCGTGTATGATAACAAAATTACGATCTGCGGTGCCTTACTAACAATGAGAGTAAATCGAGGGAATCGTCTGACATCACGATAGGAGACTCGATCAAATCATGGGTAGCGAACCCGTAGAAGCAGGTGGTATAACGTCTTGGGTTCTTACCCGCCATTTATACTCTTACCACAGGCGGGTGGTATAACGTCTTGGGGTTTGCCTCATTTATACTTTTACCACGAAGAAGGTACTAAAGCAGGTGGTATAACGTCTTGGGGTTTACCCTCATTTATCTCTTATCTGGAGAAGGTGGTATAGCGTCTTGGGGTTTACCACCACTTATCTCTTACCACTATCTCAATGGCCATCATCTGATAAATAAGCAAGTTAGAAATCCACAACTTCTTATTAGTCTTATTAAATCTACACTCTCGTTTTGTTTACTTAAGGCACTAACGTGTCCTTTATGAAAATCAGAATTTAACCCAAAGTACTCGTACTTCAACCTTAAAAATGACTCATTTTCATATAGAACTTCGAGATACTATAAGCGTAGTATCAGTCAAAATTACTTTTCAAGACAAGTCATGATACCTTTAAACATAAAGTTAGGTTTCAAAATCAAGTGACTCCTTTTTTTATAAAACCTTAGGCAATTGATGCCTTAAAAATCAAATTGCCTTTTCATTAAAGTTAAGTCATTTATCTTTCCATAAAGCAAATATAACCAACTCCCGTAGAGTCGTTACATTCGCTTTATACCTTAACCATAAACAATTTCCTATCGAGGACTTATGTGTTTAAAGCGAAACAAGTATCACATACTTTAAAACTCTTGAAGTCCGCTTTGCTTTAATAAAACATTAGACATCCTTAATCTTTCAAAGAAGTGAGTTAATCTCTAACTCACTTTGACAGCTATTGATAAACTAGTAGAGGATATCAAGATCTTGTCGTCTGGAAGTACTATATCTGTATGACTAGTCATGCTCGAAGGATAGGAAAAGTTCTACATACCTCGTAAGGTCGAACCACTTGCCAAGTACAAAGTCATGGTAGTATGTCAACCTATAATATTCACAATCGCCTATTAAAGCCTTACTTCAGCGTAGAATATTATAAGTGTCAAGTCGCTAAATTCTACGGAAAATCGGACAGCACCTCGCTTTGTTTCTACTCACTTTGCAACCTTTTTCAAGGCGAATACAATAACCAAACACGCGCATTTAAGGCACAAACAAAGCGATTAATCGATAGGGATTACCGCCTACTAGGCGTGTAAAATTACGCCCATGGCGATAACAAACTAATACCACTACTAGTCAATTTTGGCCATAATGAATGCCATGATACGATTCTTATCAATTTCCATTTCAATCCAAATTGGTAGCATAACATGATATCAAGTCGCGTTTGATTGTAACTACCATAATCTTCAAGTAAGTGACATGCGGCGATTTCTAATAAGCGACGATTAGTAATCAAATCTACAAGTGGCTTGTATAACATTTGGATTTAATCTACAAGCAATCACAATACTTATAAACTTGACATAACAACTTCATGCTAGCAACGTATAGAGCTAACAACAACAATATAACTATATAATCTTGTAACAGCTTAAAAGACAAGATTATACCTCGATGAAACAATCGACTCGATCAAGTATCGCCCAGTAATTTAGAGCCTCTCGAGACAATTCAATCCGCATTTGAGACCATAGAACAACACCAACAATTATCCTTCAAAACTCCAAACAAAACCTAGAAAGACAAGCTAGGTTTCGTTTTCTGACTAACAGTAAACTATCTTTTTCCAAGATTTTCTATTGAGATATGTTTACAATACACATAAGAACCTAGGTTTAAAGTGGGAGCTAAAAGAACAAGGAACAAAGATTTTCTTATTTCTTGAGTGGAACCAGGAGCGTGCTTGATGCTCTTGATTTTGTGAAATTTGGCTAAGTGTTAGCTCTCTCTTGCTACTAGTAGTAATATAAAGCACGTTGGATGGTCGAGATATGAACAATTGGGTGGCTTGGATAAGCTCTTAGTAAAAATCAAGACTTTGTGGGTCCTTTGACCAAGTCAAATCTCTCAAGCTTGAGTTGCAAGACTTTAGTCATACAGACTATGGTCGATGACCATTTTAGCCATGGCATTATCGTCGAGGCATCGCTAAGGGGGTGACACGTATCGCCCTCCATTCATATGATAATACATTTTAAACAATTTCATATTTAGCTAAATTTTTACAAGTCTCGAATCATAACACTTGTGAGTTCTACGTCGTTCCTTAAAATATGTTACGTAAATCAGGTGTAACATTTATCCTTCTTAAGTCGTTATACCTTACTTCCCGTAAAGCTAGTATAACACTTAGCTTTTAAAACCAAGTATTTCTTTTCTTTCAAAATGATTCATAACTCTTTTGAAATACTTCAAGATTCTTATTATTTAAAACTCAAGTCAAAAGACATTAAAGTAAAACCAGATTTAGTTAACACACATCGTCTACGATCTATATATATTTCACAAATATCATGCTTAAGAGTATAGGAAGGATCGCATACCTCATAAGCTAAATCCATACGCCAAGTTGAATATGTCGCGTGCAGTATCGACCTATAATAGTCAAATCGTCTATCGATGTCTGAACTACTCTGTAGAATATTCTAGCGAAGGTTCTTAATGCTACGGAAAATTAGGCGGCATTTCCTGCGTCAAACTACACAAGTCTATTGTAAATACGTCACATGTAAATGCAGTTCAATTCTCTTCTTATATACCGTCATACATAAACATACTTAATTCTAAACTAATACAACATGTAATCTCAATTACAATAGAAGGATAAGGATATTTACCTCGATAAGCCCAAAATTATCCAAGATATATGTCGATCTGAGCAACGTTTAGCTCTGTACGTACTCTCGAAGAAACCCTTAGAAGTTTCTAAACAACCACTTAATACTTGACCAACTATGAAGATTTTCCTAGGGTTTAGTTTTGTGACTAAAGGAAATAAAGTAGTATTTAGGGCTTAGTATAGAGGAAACTTGGGAATAATACAAGGGATTTGGGCTAAGGTATTTTGGAATAGTAACAATACTTGAAGACATTTTTCTATCAAAGGGGGTTTGGACAGAAGCAGTAGAAGGGGAGAGGGAGTTTGGGCGAGAGCTTTCTCAGGGGAGGAGTTTTGAGACTTGGAAATTGTTAAGTGGATGAAGAGTCTTGCAACTTAAGGGGGTATTTATAGAACAATCGAGGGCGAGATTGAAGCAAGTGGAGGTGTAGATTTGGTAGCTTGTGTGAGTGGAGTCTTCCACCAAGTGTCGCCTGACATTGGGACATATGTCGCGCTGACATTGGGACATATGTCCCGCGTAATGAGACATGTGGCAGCCACTAGGCACCTAAAAGCGTCCAGCTCAACGCTTGCACCACAAAAAAATATCTTCCAAGACTTGACTTCTTGGCTTGGCAGCTTGCCCGTTAATTTCGTCCAAACATGCCACAAGGGTACCGTATAGCGCCTCGCATTGGTCAAATATTTCATCTCTCGGAAAAATCCAAATTAAATATATTATTGAAAGCGTAAAATTCCTTCACAAGGTTGGAAAATTTTCCGTCGAAAAAACTAATCTTACATCCTTAATCTACTTAGGGCTTGTATATTAAATGCGTCGTCCTCGCGTACATACTCTGGAAATCGGGGGTATAACATTCTCCCTCGCGAAACATTCGTCTGAATGTTCCTTCTCAAAACAGATAACGATAAAGTTCCTCATGCTTAAGCGGTTTGCAAATGCCACACGTAGCCCACAATCTGATACTTAAGCATATATGATAATTAAAACGTAGTAGGAAAGTGAGTTACACGGAGGTGTGGGGAATAAGTGAGATATACGCCTCATGTCTCCTCTGCTTCCCGTCATCTCCTCTCGGTGCTCGTTCCGCCATAAGACCTTGCGGAAGCCACATCCTTTGTCATGACGCCTAACGGCGATCGATTATCGTATGGGAATCTCACCATCGGCGACCCGCCGATCACTGGACATCGTGATCGGGTATACTCTAGATGGATCCCTGATACATCTTCTCAGCATAGAAACATGGAAAATCGGATTGTTATACCCCGTAGTTGCAGGGTATGTATGTGAGGGCGTGCGTCTGTGAACGGCGAAATTTTGAAAGAAGAAAGATGTGAGTTTTAGTGGAAAAGTTTAGGTTATTTGTGAAGAAAAAGGTTCGTTAATGGGAATTGGATTCCCAGTTTGGTATTGGACTTCATAGATTATATTAGAATTTTGAGATTTTATTTTGGAAATGGTCACGTGGGGCCACGGGGAGAAATTTCTGATTTTGTAGGGCCAGCTTTGTTTTGAGATTTTGGCCATTGTGGATATTTTTGGAAGGCGTTTTTGAGGGCCGATAGGAGGGTGGCACGTGTCACCCCTAGGTGGCTTGGCGAATGACGTTTGTCCTGACACGGTTAAGTCGTTTTCGGCGAAGCGTTTGCGTAACTGCGAGGAAAATTCCGGCTATGTCGTTTTGTATTTTTGCGGATTTTCGGCGGCGAAACATTTTGGACCAGCGAGAGGTGACAACTTGTCACCTCGAGTGGGCGATAAAGTGAAGCTCAGTGGGGCCAATTCGTGCCTTGTTTTGGCCTTGTTTTGTGCAATGTTTTGTGCAATGTTTTGTGGCTTGTTTTGTGGAGTAGGGTCTAGGGTGCACTTGGCTTGATCTTGGCCTTACACTTGCCTTGCACGTGGCTTGATCTTGGCCGTTGGTTGGCTTTTGGTTTTGCAATAAATACCACTTATGTTGATGAACTCTTCGTCCATGAAATGAAACCTTCGAGCCTAAAATCCCTCCCTCCTCTTGTGTTGAGTTCGTCAACTCATCCCCCTCTTTTGAGAGTCTTGGCGAGGGCCTCCTCATCCCACTTTGTGGTGCCTTGGCGTAGGGTACCACTAGCTAGTTGTTTTAGTATAATACCACTCCTTGTGGTATTGAAATCTTCTCTAGTATTGTTATAATGCCCAAAATACCTTAGCCTTGTACCTTGTAGTATTCCAAAGATACCTCTTTCGTAGAGTCAGGAAATACTACACTTTTGTCCTTTTAGTCTCAGCCAGAAACCACAAGGAAATCTTCGTAGTTGGTTGAAGTATTTGAGTAGAAGTTAGGTAGAACTTCTAAGGGTTGTTTGGAGTGGTTTGGGCGCGCGGGTAGGAGCTAAACCTTGCTCGGGATCGACATTATAACTTGGATAATTATGGGCTTATCGAGGTAATTATCTTGTCCTCTGTAAATTGGAAATTACATGTTTGTTGAATATATAGTTGAAGTATACTATATATAGAACTGAACATTATTGTGCGGCAATGTCTTTTGACTTAAGCACAGAATGTAAAGAAAGAAGCTGTGTATTTACATGGAATTGTATTGCGATGAACTTGTGTAGTATTCGAGTAGAATTGTACGTCAGGTTAGGCGTGTAAACCCCACTGGTTGGCTTGGTAGCGGCCTCGATAGAGGAGGAGATTTCTGTTTGTTGCGGGGAGAGTCTTTGCGAATTTTACGTAGAAAGATAGAAACTTGTGTTTTGGGGTTAATAGGCGTTTGTGACCTTTATAGGTGAAAGTACTAAGAGTAGCGTATTTTACTCGAGGAGTGGAAAGGGCTAGCAAGGTTGTAGTACTTGGAGCATTTTGCTTATTGTCGATAAATCGTCGCGAGGTATGTGAACCTCTTACATCTCTTCTAGCATGATATGTGTGAACTATGTAATGCGGTGGCGTACATGTGCTAAGTGATTTGGTTGGTTTTAAAACATAGGGTGTTATAATAGCTTTATGGGAAGTTAGTTATAACGACGCATATGAAGTGAAAATGGTTTCTTGATGTTAGAAGTTAAGAGACTTGATCTTATAAGATAAGAGACTTAACTTATTTGTTTTAATGTGGATGTTGTGTGAAACCTCATTCGTGAGTAATGAGTACTTGGTTTTAAAGGAATAATGTTTCTTGATTTGGAAATCGGAATGTGTATCGACAGGACCAACTGCGGCGTTAATAAAGGAAAATGTATTGAATAATGATGTGTTGTATTAAAACCGGTAGAAACCTCAAATCTGCATAGAAGCTAAGATGAGACAAAATGATATTACATTTTCTAGATCATGCATTTCTTTGTAATAAGATCGTTATAAACAGAATAAACTACTCGCATATATGACATATGTTACTCGATTGTTCTAAAAGGAATCAGTGATTAAGTTTGGGAACTATGAAACCATTTGAAAATGAGAAGCTTGAGTAATTGAAACTAGGCAAGCTGGAACTTAGGAAAGAATGTTGTTACTTGATTTTGAAAAGGAATGTGGGTTAGTCATTCTAATACTACGGGTATCGGGTGACTTTTATAAGTAATGGATCTCTTTTAAAAGAACTTAACGTATGTAGTACTTTAGGGTTAAAAACCGGACCTTGGCGTAAAATGAAAGTACTTTGAGTTGTGTGAAACTTGCCTATGCTTGTTGTTGTGAAACTTGCCTATGCTTGTTCTTTGTGAAACTTGCCTATGCTTGTGATGATAGCACTTTGTTGTGCAAGTGTGGTATTTACGTATTCTGGCGTCTCTCGATAGAGGCGGTCGACTTATTGAGAACTTACTTGGGCGTCTTTGGCGGTGATGGAGAATTCCACGGGTATGTTTCCATTTTGATTCTTGTCTTGTTGTTGATGTCACGTGGGCGTATCTACCGTCTGATATTAGGGGCATCGCGGCCATGCGGTCGGGTTGATTACGATATATTGTTATTGTGGTTACATGGACATGTATCTGCAGGTAAATTCGGGGCATGTGGCGTGCGGCGAGTTGATCACGATATATTATTGTTGATGTCACATGGGCGTGTCTGCGAGGTAGAATTAGGGCGTGTGGCCGTGGGGCATTATTATTGTTGCATCATGGACATGTCTACCGTCACGAGTTAGGGGCATGCGGCCGTGATGCGAACATGATTGATGTTGTGGGCGTGAGACCCGTAGTTATATTTGAGTGATGGCTTGAGGCGTGAGTCACAGCTGGATATATTGCTTTTATGTTGTGAGCGTAGTTTGGTCATCATACATGTCTCTGCTTTATATAGACTAGTATGATTTCATTTCTGATATTTCTGATTTCACATACTTGGTACTGTTATCTTGACCTCGCCCGGAGGCTGCGTTAAATCTGCGCGGTAAATGCGTCGATCGTGGATCCTCGCTCTTAGGATCTCGATTCGGCGTTTTGGGAAGCTCCGTTTCTCGGAGGCTTATCTTTTAGTATGTGTTCCACTGAGTTGTAGGTTCTTGTACATTCGGGGTATGGCGGGGCACTGTCCGTCATAGTTGTTGTAAATCTTAAGTGCATAGTCTTTGTTGTGGGCGAGTTTGTAAAAGGATTAAAGCATTGCGTTTTGAAAGAGTTGTATGTATCATGTTATTGGAAGGTAGCAGTTGGGTTGCTTTGTTTATGATCATATATCTTGTTTCTTGTTTAAAGTTTTATTTTCATTGGTTTTCTCGATGTTGTGTCACTAGGGTGCAGGATAAGGCACGATGCTTGGGCCGGGCAGTCGTTACAAAAGTGGTATCGAGCGATTAATCCTCGGAAAGTGTCTACAGACCGTGTCTAGTAAGTCTTGATTATCGATGTGTTGTGCACCACGTCTATGTCGAGAGGCTGAGACATTTAGGATTAGTTTCCATTCTTCTTATTAGAGATCGTGCCTTAGAAATTTGTGTTGTAAGTTGGACCCTGCGGCGTATCTCGTTTTACGATTATGCCTCCGCCAAGGCAGCGAGCCCGAAGAAGGGCAAGGCGAGAGTGCTGCTAGTGAGATCTGAGAGAATCTGGCGCGAGTCGGGCGGCCACGTGAGTTGTGCTTGACGGCGGGTTTTGTAGCGCCGCCGGCCCAGCGAGTTTAGAGCGCGGCGATGGCTGCTGAGACCATGATACACAGGCCTCGGTCCGCGATGCAGAGGCGGAGAAATGGGTTACAAGGAGATGGCGATTCTTGGCGAAGTCGTGGCAGATATGAGATAAATTTGGAATCGGCGATTCGATTCAGCGGCACTGTGGTGCACGAAGCGAATAGTTTGAGGCTACGGGACTTTACGAGTTGTAGCCGCGAGTTTTATGGGTGAGGCACGAGGATGATCGCGAGGAGTTCATCCGGCGATTCTGACCGGATCATGCGGGTGATCGAGGCTTGAGAGACCGAGTCTGTGACCTTTGGTTCGCGTCGGTGCGTGATACGCGATCGATTGGTTTGATTCATAGGAGCTTTCGGGAGAGCATGCGCCTCGGCTGATATGGGATGAGTTTTGGGGCTTTCCTCACGCACTTCTTGCCTCGCGGATGAGGAGCGCGGTAAACAGATTTTGATGCTTAGGCAGGCGGGCGTGCGGTTGGGAGTACAATGTGAGTTCGACTCATTGGCGTGCGTCAGCGTTGGTAGCTAGTATGGAGGATCGAGTGCACCGATATATTCTGAGGCTCGATGATTACATGTCGAGAGCATGTTGAGTAACTCTTGTAGGGCATGGACATTGCCGCGTGCGAGCTCATCTGGCTGGGATGTGAGGCACGGAGAGGTCGGCGGAATGACGAATCGAGAAGAGGCGAACAACGAGGTCGCTGGTGACTTTGGCGGACCGCCTCGGCATACTAGTTTTGTACCTCCGCGGTCTGAGTGGTCCTCCACAATCTCACAACCTCGAGTATTCGGGAGGCGGTCGAGCTCGAGGTTGAGTTTCGAGGAAGTAAGGGTGTTGGCGGATCGGTCACCCTGCCTCGGTGTAGTCGATGTGGTAGGCCGCATTTGAAGTGTCGTGGTGCGAGGAGCTTGTTATTTTGCGGCCAGCGGGGCCATTTGCGAGCTGTCAGGCCAAGGGTACGGATGTTACGACTCGGCCTCAGGATCGATGGGTTGGTTCGCCGCGCCCTACGATTATCGCCTGCAGTGAGCCTATGATTAGAGTGGGCGGTAGCTTGGGTATATCATTAACCCTCTAGAGTTTTGGTATGCTTGTTATGATGGTCTCATTATTATGTGCTATATACGAATAGCGTTGTGTTAATTGTGAGTTAGAAAACATGCTTAGTTGGGAGGATACGTATGGGGGCATGGTAAGTGTGAACCTTAGACTATGTCACGGTGAGACCTTAGGAGTAAGGTCGTCTTGAGTTAAAGATTTATTTTGTGTTTGACCACTTATCGGAGTAGTGGTATCGTGGGATTTATTTGTGTGATAAGTCAGTGGGTAGTGTGAGATGGAAGTGGTAGCTTTCGTGATGTGAATTAGTAAGATTGTTCGGATCGGGAACAAGAGTTTAGCCGGTTGGGGTCGGGTTGAGGACCATTTGCGGGTCAACCCGTAACCGGTTTGGGGTGGGGTCAGTTCTGGGTGGTCGCGGTGGTAGAGTCACGAGGATGCTAGGCCCAGTTTGTATGATCATCGTATGAGTTCGTGGGCGCGTTCGACGAAGCGGTTCGTAAAGGCGGGAATGGCCTTAAGGAAGTTTGAGGTTAGTAAGATGACCAAGTTTGGAGGTAGTGACTCAGATTTTGAGAGCAGAGTAATGGTGAAGTATGAGTGCGTCTTGGGAGAGTTAGTGTTCGAGAAAGTGACGAGTTAGGGAGAAGAGAGCGTGTGATTAGTTAGTGGCGGTGTGGCGTCGGCAACTTGTTAGAGAAACTTTATCGTTATCAGGCTTGAGAAGGAACATTCGGGACGAATGTTTCTAAGGAGGAGAATGTTATACCCGTAGTTGCGGGGTATGTATGTGAGGGCGTGCGTGCGAGTCTGTGAAATTTTGAAAAGAAGAAAGATGTGAGTTTTAGGCGGAAAAGTTTAGGTTATTTGTGAAGAAAAGGTTCGTTAATGGGGTGGATTCCCAGTTTGGTATTTGGACTTCATAGATTATATTAGAATTTTGAGATTTTATTTTGGAAATGGTCACGTGGGGCCACGGGAGAAATTCTGATTTTGTAGCCAGCTTTGTTTTGAGATTTTGGCCATTGTGGATATTTTTGGAAGGCGTTTTTGAGGGCGATAGGAGGGTGTACGTGTCACCCCGCTTTGTGGCTTGGTAGAATGACGTTTGTCTGTGACAGGTTAGAGTCGTTTTTCGGCGAAGCGTTTTGCGTAACTTGCGAGGAAAATTCCGGCTATGTCGTTTTGTATTTTTGCGGATTTTCGGCGGCGAAACATTTTGGACCAGCGAGAGGTGACACTTGTCACCGCCAGTGGGCGGTAAAGTGAAGCTCAGTGGGGCCAATTCGTACCTTGTTTTGGCCTTGTTTTGTGCAATGTTTTGTGCAATGTTTTGTGGCTTGTTTTGTGGAGTAGGGTCTAGGGTGCACTTGGCTTGATCTTGGCCTTACACTTGCCTTGCGTGGCTTGATCTTGGCCGTTGGTTGGCTTTTGGTTTCTGATAAATACCACTTATGTTGATGAACTCTTGTCCAAATGAAACCTTCAAGCCTAAAATCCCTCCTCCTCTTGTGTTGAGTTCGTCCAACTCATCCCCACTCTTTTGAGAGTCTTGGCGAGGGCCTCCTCCTCCACTTTGTGGTGCCTTGGCGGTGGGGTACCCACACTGCTAGTTGTTTCGTATAATACCACTCCTTGTGGTATTGAAATACTTCTCTAGTATTGTTATAATGCCCAAAATACCTTAGCCTTGTACCTTGTAGTATTCCAAAGATACCTCTTTCGTAGAGTCAGGAAATACTACCTTTTGTCCTTTAGTCTCGGCAGAAACCACAAGGAAATCTTAGTTGGTTGAAGTATTTGAGTAGAAGTTGAGTAGAACTTCTAAGGGTTGTTTGGAGTGGTTTGGAGCGCGCGGGTAGGAGCTAAACCTTGCTCGGGATCGACATTATAACTTGGATAATTATGGGCTTATCGAGGTAATTATCTTGTCCTCTATTGTAAATTGGAAATTACATGTTTGTTGAATATATAGTTGAAGTATACTATATATAGAACTGAACATTATTGTGCGGCAATGTCTTTTGACTTAAGCACGAATGTAAAGAAAGAAGCCCATGTATTTACATGGAATTTGTATGCGATAGACTTGTGTAGTATTCTTGAGTAGAATTGTACGTCAGGTTAGGCGTGTAAACCCACTGGTTGGCTTAGTAGCGGCCTCGATAGAGGAGGAGATTTCTGTTGTTGCGGGGAGGTCTTCTTAGAATTTTACGTAGAAAGATAGAAACTTGTGTTTTGGGGTTAATAGGCGTTTGTGACCTTTATAGGTGAAAGTACTAAGAGTAGCGTATTTTACTCGAGTGGAAAGGGCTAGCAAGGTTGTAGTACTTGGAGCATTTTGCTTATTGTCGATAAATCGTCGCGAGGTATGTGAACCTCTTCCTATCTCTTCTAGCATGATATGTGTGAACTATGTAATGCGGTGAGCGTACATGTGCTAAGTGATTTGGTTGGTTTAAAACATAGGGTGTTATAATAGCTTTATGGGAAGTTAGTTATAACGACCTTATGTAGTGAAAATGGTTTCTTGATGTTAGAAGTTAAGAGACTTGATCTTATAAGATAAGAGACTTAACTTATTTGTTTTAATGTGGATGTTGTGTGAAACCTCATTCGTGAGTAATGAGTACTTGGTTTTAAAGGAATAATGTTTCTTGATTTGGAAATCGGAATGTGTATCGACAGGACCGCTGCGGCGTTAATAAAGGAAAATGTATTGAATAATGATGTGTTGTATTAAAACCGGTAGAAACCTCAATCTGCATAGAAGCTAAGATGAGACAAAATGATATTACATTTTCTAGATCATGATTTCTTTGTAATAAGATCGTTATAAACAGAATAAACTACTCGCGTATATGACATATGTTACTCGATTGTTCTAAAAGGAATCAGTGATTAAGTTTGGGAACTATGAAACCATTTGAAAATGAGAAGCTTGAGTAATTGAAACTAGGCAAAGTGGAACTTAGGAAAGAATGTTGTTACTTGATTTTGAAAAGGAATGTGGGTTGGTCATTCTAATACTACGAATTATCGGGTGACTTTTATAAGTAATGGATCTCTTTTAAAAGAACTTAGCGTATGTAGTACTTTAGGGTTAAAAACAGGACCTTGGCGTAAAATGAAAGTACTTTGAGTTGTGTGAAACTTGCCTATGCTTGTTGTTGTGAAACTTGCCTATGCTTGTTCTTTGTGAAACTTGCCTATGCTTGTGATGATAGCCTTTGTTGTGCAAGTGTGGTATTTACGTATTCTGGCGTCTCGATAGAGGCGGTCGACTTATTGAGAACTTACTTGGGCGTCTTTGGCGGTGATGGAGAATTCCACGGGTATGTTTCCATTTTGATTCTTGTCTTGTTGTTGATGTCACATGGGCGTATCTACCGTCACGATATTAGGGGCATCGCGACCGTGCGGTCGGGTTGATTACGATATATTGTTATTGTGGTTACGTGGACATGTCTACGAGGTAAATTAGGGGCATGTGGCGTGCGGCGAGGTTGATCACGGTATATTATTGTTGATGTCACATGGGCGTGTCTGCAGGTAGAATTAGGGGCATGTGGCCGTAGGGCATGGTATTATTGTTGCATCATGGACATGTCTGCACCGTCTGCGAATTCAGGGGCATGCGGCCGTGATCACGAACATGATTGATGTTGTGGGCGTGAGACCCGTAGTTATATTTGAGTGATGGCTTGAGGCGTGAGTCACATTTGGATATATTTGCTTTTATGTTGTGAGCGTAGTTTGGTCATCATATGTCTCTGCTTTATATAGACTAGTATGATTTCATTTCTGATATTTCTGATTTCACATACTTGGTACTGTTGTCTTGACCTCGCGAGAGCTGCGTTCATCTGCGCGGTAGAAGTGCGTCGATCGTGGATCCTCGCTCTTAGGATCTCGGTTGAGCGTTTTAGGAAGCTCCGTTTCTCGGAGGCTTATCTTTTAGTATGTGTTCCACTGAGTTGTAGGTTCTTGTACATTCGGGGTATGGCGAGAGCCTGTCCGTCATAGTTGTTAATAAATCTTAAGTGCTGTAGTCTTTGTTGTGGCGAGAGTTTGTAAAAGGATTAAAGCATTCGTTTTGAAAGAGTTGTATGTATCGTATTGGAAGGTAGCAGTTGGGTTGCTTTGTTTATGATCATATATCTTGTTTCTTGTTTAAAGTTTTATTTTCATGGTTTTCTCGATGTTGTGTCATTTAGGGTGCGGGATAAGGCACGATGCGGGCCGGGCGGAGTCGTTACGGATGCCTGACCTCCATATCGGACGGCAGATCCGACTCATAAACAGCATTGCCTACCACTGCGGACAATCGATAAGGCCCGATGTACCTTGGTGAGCTTCCGCCCATCCCAAATCTCATCACACCGCCGTGGGTGGCGCCGAGAAAACCCAATCGTGACCTCGAACTCCAAATGTCGGCGCCGATGATCTGCATCGACCTGCGACTACGGTGTCGATGCGCTCTGGATAAGCCGCGCCTTATCCACGCACTTTCTGCGCCAAGTCTGGTCCCTAAGCTGAACCTTGCCCGTCAAACCAGCCTATCGGCGACATGCACTTCCCGTATAAGGCCTCGTAAAGTATGCGGATCTTTGGAGTGGTAGGCTGTTATTATCATAAACTACTAGCGGCAAATGATCATCGGCTACCCACGAAATCAATAACACGGGCTCGCGGCGTATCCTCGAGTGCGGATGATGCGCTCTGCTGTCCGTGCATGCGAGGATGAAATGTAGTCTTGGCGCTGCTGCGTCCTAATCCATACGGAAAGACCTCGTAAGTTAGCCTTAAAGCGGGCTCCTGCATGCGATATGATAGAAATAGGGACCCGTGTAGTCTCGATCTCTCGGATGTAAAGTCTAGCATAATCTTGGTAGAAAAAGTCGTCTGACGGGAAGAAAGTGGGCGGATTTAAATCGACTCGGCGATAACCGGATAGAATCATGCTTATACGAGTGCGAGGTAACCACGTGATAAAGTCCATGTTGATCACCTCCCACTTTCGGTCGGAATCTACATCGTGCTGCAACCCACGGGCCTGCGATGCTCTGCCTTTACTGCGGCAACACGGCGAGCGACAAACTACTGCAGCGTCCTGCTGAGGCCGTCCGCTGATATCTGGATCTGAGGTGGTACATCTTTATCGACCCGGATGGATGAAATGCGCCGCGTTGTGCTTCCACAGAACTGCTGCGAAGTCTGCGCAATATTTGGAACACACACTGCCTCAAATCTTAGCACCCGCCAGTGCTACGTCGAATGGACCGCTTCCCGCCATGAAGGCGTATTACGATCTGGGTCGTACTCGGATCCTCAGCGCCGCCTCTTGCCTCGCCGGCGATGGAAGACTCGGCAACCTCTCGGCTGGAACCCGCTACTATCGAGAATCAATCAATCGGACTCGAGGCTCGCTGGGCGATGTATCTCGCGGACCATGCCACTCTGCAGGCTGCGCCTCGATGAACTACCCGTCGACCTACGACTAAGGCGTACGCCCTACGTTGGCCTTGCTGGGTGGTATAGGATATCGACATCGTAATCCTTGAGTAGCTCTAACCGCGTCTGTCATAAGTTCGACTCATACGGTGAAGATATCTTTGGAGGCTCTTGTGGTGCGTGTAAATATCCACATGAACTCATTACAAATAATGCCTCGGATCTACAGGCGTGAATCACCGTTGACTCTAAATCATGGGTGGGGTAGTTCTTCTCATGCTTCTTGAGTTGTTGAGATCGTCTGCTATAACCTTACCTGCTGCGTCAACCTGCATCTAAGCCGATGCTGGCGTATCACAATACACCACGTGGCGTCTGGACCTCTGCGGAAGAGTAAGGCTGGGGCGATCGTCAACCTCTCGCCCGATGGCGGAAGCCCTCGCCATCAGCATCCACTGAAACTTGCATACGAGTCGGCTTAGTCAAAGTGCGAAATGAGCGCAAACTTCTCCACGAACCTCAGATAGTAACTGCGAGGCCCGGAAAGGCTGCGCGCAGCCGGAGTAGTAGGTCTAGGCCGACTCCTTCTGCCTCGATCTTGGCGTATCCACCCGAATACCGTCGGCCCGACAATGTGCCCGAAAAGCCACGAAGCCAACCAAAACTCACGTTTGGAAAACTTGGCGTCAAGCTGATCTGGAGAACTCGGCCACGATCGCCGAATGCTCGCGTGCTCGCTCTGATACCACTTTTGTCACGACCGAACCGGGCCCTTGGTAGTGCCTTACGGGCACCTAAGTAGACATCATCGAGTAACGGCGGAATATAAAAACAAGACATGAAACAATTATGAAATAAGAAACACTAGGCTGATGAAGCCGCTTCTCGGCCAAATCTCTCGGTGGTCCTTGACTCTCGACTCGGCGGGTGCCGTTACGTATGGCGGAATGGATATAGGCGAGTGGTGGCATTCTGTCGATACAAAAATCTATCTCCCTCTCGGGAGGATGCAGGGAAGTCGTGCGGAAACACGTCAGGGAACTCTGCGACTCTGGGCGGTGAAAATGTGGTATCGCGACCTCGATTATCAAACACCCGAATGAGATGGTAGATATACCCACGCACTATCTTCCTAGCCTTGAGGTAGAAATAAACCTACCACCGGCGACACGGTGTTCCTCCCGCTCGATGGCCGGCTCGAGAAGCTGGGCCGTACTACTCTCTCTGTAGTCTACATTGGCGTAGCAAGAAGCTAACAATCCGTACCGTGATCGCATCAAAATCGGTCATATCGACTCTATCAAGTCGGCTAGGTGCGGCTTGCATAAGACAGGCGGGCCTATATACCGTAGAGCTACCAAGATCACCCGGCTGGCGTAGCTGCCTCAAAAAGGGTCTATGGACTCGGGCTACATCCACCTACTAGCGATAAGGGAGATATATATGACAAAGTAGAACCCGGATCTATCAAGGCATACCGCGTCACTGACAAGAAGCGATAAGGTACGTGGCGACATCGTGATGCCTCCTGGTCCTGTCGGCTGGACAAGGCATAAATGCGGTTCTGAGGACCGCTAGAACTAGGACCCCTTCCATGACCTCTGCCGCGACCTGCTGGTCCCTAAGCACCACGCCTCGGGCGATGGCAAATGAGTGAAGAAGACCGTGAAAGACCACGTGGTGACCACTACCATCTGCGGCATCTGCGGTCGGACAATCTCTCGCGCATAGTGACCTGCTGGCGCAAGTGTAGCAAACTCGAGTAGTACCTGACTCCGGAATGGAATCTGCGTCGGACCTTGAGAGGACCTCGATCGGTTAGCACCCCTGCTACCCTGGAAGTCCGAAGTCCTGGGGCCCTGATGTGCCCCCGAATACCCTGGATATCCTGAATACGGTGTAGGAGTGCTATGAACTGGTGGTGCAAATCTAGTCTGCTGCTGAGATCGTCGCCGAGAGCCGCAAAGACCACCGCCATCACGGCCTTACCTGCTGAAATCGACAACCCGGCCTCTCGCTCCTCGCGTCGGTCATAAGCTGCGTGCGGGCAATGTCAAGCTTGGTGAAGAGCTACACGAGCAACCTACGCCAAATAGTCGTCGAGCGGTGGCGTGGCGGTGCACTCGGTCCTCGTGTCGCCACTGATGCGGGGACATATCGAGCAGCTGTCCGAACTCCGTATTTGTGCTCCGTCTTGTCGCCCTCTGTCTCGGCTCAATCATCGGCCGTGCCCTCCTCATCTGCGGAGGCAAGAAGTGGTGAAAACTCCCGAGAACTTCGTCATACGGCTGGAAGGCGTGCTCTCCGGGACAACTCGCGAATCAAACGATCATTGCGGTATCACGGCCGATGTGAACCTAAGACCAGCGGCTCGGTCTCGAAGCCACGATCACTCTCATGATCGACATGGCTGTCGGATGAACTCCTGCGGATCATCCTCGGGCCTCGACCGTAGAACTACGGCGGGCTCTGACTCGAGAAAATCGCGTAGTCTCGAGCTATCCGATCTAGGATGAACCATGGGTACTCTTTGGGGCTGCTGCGTCTGACCTATCCTCGTGTATGGCCACAATCACGGCTATGGCGGGCCGTCTCCTGTAACCCATCTCCTGCTCCGGTGTGGGGAGGCGCAGTCTTGTGGTCTCGGTGGCATTCTGCGGACTCTAAACTCTGTTAAGTCGGCGTCGTAGAACTCGCCGTCGAGTATCGCCTCGGGTAAAGTGCGGGCACAGGCACGGGCCTCGTGACCCTCGGTGTCTACTAGCGACTCCGCCGTGCCTTGCCATACGGGCGGGTTGCCTTGCGTGGGCATAAGCGGTAAAGAAAGAAATACGTTAGAGGTCGACTTATAACGGCTACAGGCGCGATCTCAGTGAGAAGAATTGAAACCAATCCTAAATATCCTATAGCCTCACGATTATTGGTGCGGTGCACAACCTGCGATAATCAAGACTACTACTAGATCACGTAGACACCTTTTAGGATTAAGCTGCTCACGATACCACTTTTATCCTTATACCTTACTGCGTAAAGCTAGTATAACAACAGCTTTTAAAACTAAGTATTTCTTTTCTTTCAAAAATGATTCATAACTCTTTTGAAATACTTCAAGATTCTTATTATTTAAAACTCAAGTCAAAAGACATTAAAGTAAAACCAGATTTAGTTAACACACGTACGTCTATATATATTTCACAAATATCATGCTTAAGAGTATAGGAAGGATCACATACCTCCTCGGCTAAATCCATACGCCAAGTTGAATATGTGCGTGAGTATCAACCTATAATAGTCAAATCGTCTATCAGCGTCTAGACTACTGCGTAGAATATTCTAGCGAAGGTTCTTAATTACGGAAAATTGGGCAGCATTTCCCTGCAGTCAAACTACACAAGTCTATTGTAAATCTGATCTATGTAAATGCAGTTCAATTCTCTTCTTATATACCATCCTTACATAAACTTATACTTAATTCTAAACTAATACAACATGTAATCTCGAATTCTGATAGAAGGATAAGGATATTTACCTCGATAAGCCCAAAATTATCCAAGATATATGTCGATCTGAGCAGCGTTTAGCTCTCAATGCATGCGCTCGAAACCACTTAGAAGTTTCTAAACAACACTACTTAATACTTCAACCAACTATGAAGATTTTCCTAGGGTTTCGTTTTGTGACTAAAGGAAATAAAGTAGTATTTCCGGGCTTAGTATAGAGGAAACTTGGGAATACTACAAGGGATATGGGCTAAGGTATTTTGGAATAGTAACAATACTTGAAGACATTTTTCTATCAAAGGGGGTTTGGATGAAGCAACTAGAAGGGGAGAGGGATTTTGGACGATAGCTTTCTCTAAGGGGGGAGGGAGTTTTGAGACTTGGAAGATGTTAAGTGGATGAATAGTCTTTGCATGACTTAAGGGGTATTTATAGAACAATCGAGGGCGAGATTCAAGCAAGTGGAGGTGTAGATTTGGTAGCTTGTGTGAGTGGAGTCTTCCACCAAGTGTCACCTGCAACATTGGGACATATGTCCCCATGACAATGAGACATGTGGCTTAGCCGCTGGCGCTAAAAAGCGTCCAGCTCACGCTTGCGCGAAAAAATATCTTCAGACTTGACTTCTTGACTTGGCCACTTGCCCATTAATTTCGTCCAAACATGCCACCTAAGGGTGCCACATGTCACCCTCCTATTGGTCCAAAATATTTCATCTCTCGGAAAAATCCAAATTAAATATATTATTGAAAACGTAAAATTTCTTCTGAGTTGGAAAATTTTCCGTCGAAAAAAACAAATCTTACATCCTTAATCTACTTAGGGCTTGTATATTCGTATGTACGTCCTCGCATACATACTCTGGATATACGGGGTATAACAAATTGGTAAAGACTAAATGAATACCGGGAAGGTATGAAACAGTTTAATGAACTCTCATCAAGGTTTTACGTACTAATTTGAGATAATTAGGAGATGATGAGTTGTCTGAGAAGGTAATGGACCCTTAAGAAGTTATTTTACACCAAGTAAGTCGGGGCAAGTAAAGAGAGATGTCGTAAGGAATCAAGACTTGGAAATTGGTACGAAAGGAAGAATTGTTTTTCCGACGGAAAATCTTTCGAACGTCGGAAGGGAAAAATGTTCTTTGTTGAGAATTGGATTCTCAAAATGCATTATTTGAAGAGTATGGAACTTCTTAACATTATGGAAATTTATTTTTACGGATTTGGTCACGTGGGGCCCACAGAATTTTACGTTTTGCGGGGCCATGAGGTTATGGAATTTTATGGATGAATGAGAGGCGACATGTGGCATGTTACACCAGTAAGTCAGGACATGTATAATAGATATGCGTAAGGAACACAGACTTGAAATTGATGCGAAAGGAAGAATTGTTTTTAGCGGAAAATCTTAGAAACGTCGGAAAGGAAAAATGTTCGTTGAGGAGAATTAGATTCTCAAAATGCATTATTTGAAGAGTATGGAACTTATTAACATTATGGAATTTTATTTTCGTATTTGGTCATGTGGGGCCACTTTGAGAATTTTACATTGTTGTGGGGCCATGAGGGTTCTGAAATTTTATGGGCGAATGAGAGGAGACACGTGGCACCCCATATGGTCTTGGGCGAATATAGTAAGGGTAAAATGGTCATTGACCATCAGGAAGATAAGTCTTGAAAGCTTGAGATTGTTGACTTGTCGAAACATCGCAACCAACATTAATTGTCCTTCGTCTTAGCCACTCAGTGTTGATATCTTGACACTCCATTGTGTTTTATATACCACGCTAGTGCAAGACAAGCTCTTGAAACACTTAGAAAAATTTCACACATTGTTGTTCTTCATGGACGTGCTCACCGGTTCACTAGTTCTCAGCGCAAAAAATTGTAGTTTTGATCCATTATTCACAAGACTTAAACCCAAGGTCCCTAAGGGTATTGTAAGGATATCTCAATAGAAAGATTTCAAAAAAACGACGTTTTCACGTTAGTCGCAAGGCGAAAACCTAAGGCATTTTCATAGGTTTTGATTGAAAATTGAAGAGAAGTTGGTTGTGAACTTCTAGAGGATTCAAATAGCGGATTGGAGCGTAAAGTAAAGGAGCTAAGAATTGCTAAGGAGCGACTTTGAATCTTGGAAATTTTAAGGGCTTGTAAGGGTATAAATCTTGTCGTTTTAGCAATTAAAGTTTACTTATTGTTGTAGCTATGGATATTAGCAAGCATGAGGTATTTAGTATGAAGTTTGATAAGTGTTTTGGCTATTGGAACCCTAATACGAAAACTAGCATGTTTAGCCTTAAGATTACAATTCAAGTTGATTTTTGTATAAGTCGTCACATGTTATATAAAGAAGGAATTGTAGTTGTTGAAGTTGTTTATGACTATATAACTAGTTAGAACTAAGAACTTGGATTGAAAAAGAATTTGGAAAGGACTTGTGTTGTTGTATAAAGTTAGCCGAGAATGGCTTTAAATATTAAACTACTTCGTATGAATTATGGGGCGGAATTTTACACGTATTGTAAGGCGTGTAATCCCCTTTGATTGGTTGGTATGTTGAGCCTTAAATGTGGCATGTTTGGTTATTGAATTCGGCCTTGAAAAAGGTGGCAAAGTATGTAGAAACAAAGGAAGTGCTGCACGATTTTCCGTAGAATAAGAGACCGTATACTTAGTATTATTCTACGTTAGAAACTAGAAATTGATAGTCATATTGTGACCATTATAGGTTGAAAATTCTACGGACGGCGTATTCAGCTTAGCTTGTGGATTTAGCCGAAAAGGTATGTGAACTATCTCCTCTTCTAGCATGATTCCGTATGGTAAAGAAAGTATGTCCTACTCCTTAAATGATCCATTCCTTGGTTGTACTTGGATTGCCTAATATAGAAATTGTTCTATATACTTCTTTGATTGTACTTTGATGTTTTAATTGTAAGTTGTTATAATCCATTTCCTTAGTGAAGTTTGGATTCTCAAAAGTGAAGGTATTTTACTTAAAGTACATAGAGTCTTGAAAAGGAAGTGGTTTCCAAATCTTTTGGCTGGTGCCTTAGTTCCAAAACCTAAGGGTCGTTATAATGACTTTAGGGGAGTCAAAGAAGTGATTTACTTAATTGTTTTAAAAGAGGAGAAATGGCATGATTTAAGAGAAGTAACTTGTTTTAAAGGTGTGAGTTACTTGAGGTTTAAAAGTAGAAGAACCTTGATTTCTAAAGATTAAGAGACTTGAAGTATTTTGAAAGTTAAGAAACTTGATTTGTAAGTATGTGATACTTGGTTTTAAAAGTATAAGTCTCTTGGTTATAAAAGGAATGAATATGTCTAAAACCATAAAGGGTTATAACGACTTTATGGGAAGTTGGTTATAACGGCTTTATGGAAGGTTAAGAAAGTTGTCTATTTTGATTAATGGGCATAAGTTGCCTAGATTGTGAAAATTTGAAGTTACTTGATTTCAAGCTTTGAAATGAGTTTTCTAAAAGTGTAGTAACTTACTTTGAAAAATAGACATGCCTTGATACTATGGGTGTTAGTATCTTGGGGTTTTACATGAAAATGAGTATTTTGAAAAGAATGTACGTACGTAGTACTTTGGCTTGTTTAATTGAGAATTATTCTATGTGTGCCTTGATAAGTACTTTGGCTTGTTTAATTGGGAATTATTCTATGTGTGCCTTTATAAGTACTTTGGCTTGTTTAATTGAGGATTATTCTATAAGTGCCTTGAGTTTATAAAACGAAAGTCTATAGATTTTATGAACTTGCCTATGTGTGCTAGTGATAGCCTTTGAGTGCAAGTATTATGTTTTATTACGTTGCCGCGACTCTCGTTTGGAGGGTCGGCTGTCTTGTTGTAAGATTACTTGGACGTACCGACAGCGATGTGGGATTCCACGGGTATGCTTCCATTATTTGTATTACTCGGGACGTGCTTATCGATGTGGGATTAGGGCATGTGACCGGAGGCGGGTTAGATTCGGTTGTATGTATTACCCGTGGTCATGCTTATCGATGTGGGATTAGGCGTGCGACGCGTGGGATATTGTTATTCCATGGATTAGCCCTCGTGAGATTTAGTGGCGTAGGATGGATCTGGTAGTTAGCTTCGTACTTGCCCCCGTCGGTGGCTGACGCATGATGGATCTGGTAGTTGGCTTTCGTACTTGCCCCGTCGGTGCTATTACGCGATTTAGTCTGATGACTCCATTAGATAGCTTCGCACTTGCCGGTCATATCTCGTGGCAACCAGTGAATCGGTAGTTAGCTTCGTACTTGCCCCTTTCGATTGATAGCCGAAGTGGATCTAATAGTTAGCTTCGTACTTGCCGGTCAGTTTTATGATGCGGTGGATCGTAGTTCGTTTTCCTACTTAGCCCATCTGATTTTAGGACACGAGTGGGACTTGGTGTTCATGTATGCCTATTGATGTTATATTATATCATGGGCTGGCGATGGGAAGGATTCCGGGCATGATTGATATTATGGCGTGTGGCAATGATAGTTATATTTGAGTAGTGACTTTGAGGCATCGTCCACGACTTGATATATTTGCTTATGTATTGTATGCTTGTAGTTCGGCTATCATGTCTCTGCATTTTGTATAGTATTATGATTTCATTCTGATATTTTTAGTTTCACATACTTGGTACATGCCCGTCTTGACCTCGCCCGGTAGCTGCGTTCATCTGCGAGTTTAGTCTGTGATTTGGTGATCTGCAGTGTAGGACCTGCTTTCGAGTTTTGGATAGCTCGTTTGTTCAAGAAGTTTATCATTTTGGTATAGTTCCTTGTCTGAGGCTTTTATGCGATTGTAGATGCGGCGGGGCCTTGTCCGTCATAGTTGATATAACTCTTAAGTGCGTATTCATATGTGGGATTGGAATCGTATGCAGTGTAGTGTCTTTTGATTATGTATATTATATGGCGGCGCATCGGCTTTGCCACTTGCGTATGTTGGTTTAAAAAAAAGGTGTTATTTAAATTCGCGATTTACTTGTATGCATTAGGTAGAAGGATGCGGGTAGGGCACGATCAGGCAGGGTTGCGGCGTGACATGGCACCTCCCCCACATGGTCTTGGTCGAAAATTGCAAGGGTAAAATGGTCATTGACCATGGTAGAAGATCAAGTCTTCCTAGCTTGAGATTGTTGACTTGTCAACTTGTCCACTTGGCTTTACATTAATTATTCTTCATCACAGCCCACAGTGTTTTAATCTAAGCCCTCATTTGTGTTATAAATACTACCTTAGTGCAAAATGACTCTTGAACACTTAGAAAAAAATTAGAGAGGCCTTGTTCTTGAGAAAGTGCTCTCGGGTTTGAGGTCCATTCCACACAAAAATTTTGTAGTTTTGATCCATTATTCACAAGACTTAAACCCAATGTCCCTAAGGGTATTGTAAGGATATCTCAATAGAAAGATTTCGGAAAAATGACGTTTTCACGTTAGTCGCAAGGCGAAAACCTAAGTAGTTTTCCTAGTTTTGGATTGGAAATGGAAGAGAAGTTGGTTGTGAACTTCTAAATGCTTCAAATAGAGGATTGTAGCGTAAAGAAAAGGAGCTAAGAATTGTTAAGGAGCAACTTTGAATCTTGGAATTTTTAAGGGCTTGTAAAGGTATAATTCTTGTCGTTTTAGTAATTAAGATTTACTTATTGTTGTAGCTATGGATATTAACAAGCATGAGATGTTTAGTATGAAGTTTGATAAGTGTATTGGCTATTGGAACCCTAATCCGAAAAGTTGCATGTTTAGCCTTAAGATTACAATTCAAGTTGATTATTAGTTTAAGTCGTCGCATGTTGTATAAAGAAGGAAATTGTAGTTGTTGAAGTTGTTTATGACTATATAACATGTTAGACCTTAGAACTTGGAATTGGAAAAGGATTGGAAAAGACTTTGAATTGTTGTTTATATAGCCGAGAATGGCTTTAAATATGGAACTACTTCGTATGAATTGTGGGGCGGAATTTTACATGTATTGTAAGGCGTGTAATCCCTTTTGATTGGTTGGTATGTTGAGCCTTAAATGTGGCATGTTTGGTTATTGAATTCGGCCTTAAAAAAGGTGGCAAAGTATGTAGAAACAAAGGAAGTCTTTGCAGATTTTCCGTAGAATAAGAGACCGTATACTTAGTATTATTCTACGTTAGAAACTAGAAATTGATAGTCATGTTGTGACCATTATAGGTTGACAATTCTACGTACGGCGTATTCGGCTTAGCTTGTGGATTTAGCCGAAAAGGTATGTGAACTATCTCCTCTTCTAGCATGATTCCGTATGGTAAAGAAAGTATGTCATACTCCTTAAATGATCCATTCCTTGGTTGTACTTGGATTTCCTAATATAGAATTTGTTCTATATACTTCCTTGATTGTACTTTGATGTTTTAATTGTAAGTTGTTATAATCCATTTCCTTAGTGAAGTTTGGATTCTCAAAAGTGAAGGTATTTTACTTAAAGTACATAGAGTCTTGAAAAGGAAGTGGTTTCCAAATCTTTTGGCTAGTGCCTTAGTTCCAAAAACTAGGGGTCGTTATAATGACTTTAGGGGAGTCAAAGGAGTGATTTACTTAAATGTTTTAAAAGAGGAGAAATGACATGATTTAAGAGAAGTAACTTGTTTTAAAGGTGTGATTTACTTGAGGTTTAAAAGTAGAAGAACCTTGATTTCTAAAGATTAAGAGACTTGAAGTATTTTGAAAGTTAAGAAACTTGATTTGTAAGTATGTGATACTTGGTTTTAAAAGTATAAGTCTCTTGGTTATAAAAGGAATGAATATGTCTAAAACCATAAAGGGTTATAACGACTTTATGGAAGGTTAAGAAAGTTGTCTACTTTGATTAATGGGCATAAGTTGCCTAGATTGTGAAAATTTGAAGTTACTTGATTTCAAGCATTGAAATGAGTTTTCTAAAAGTGTAGTAACTTACTTTGAAAAATAGATGTGCCTTGATACTACGGGTGTTAGTATCTTGGGGTTTTACATGAAAAAGAGTATTTTGAAAAGAATGTACGTACGTAGTACTTTGGCTTGTTTAATTGAGAATCATTCTATGTGTGCCTTGATAAGTACTTTGGCTTGTTTAATTGGGAATTATTCTATGTGTGCCTTGATAAGTACTTTGGCTTGTTTAATTGAGGATTATTCTATAAGTGCCTTGAGTTTATAAAATGAAAATCTATAGATTTTATGAACTTGCCTATGTGTGCTGGTGATAGCCTTTGAGTGCAAGTATTATGTTTTATTACGTTGTCGCGACTCTCGTTTGGAGGGTCGGCTGTCTTGTTGTAAGATTACTTGGGCGTCTGAAGCGGTGATGTGGGATTCCACGGGTATGCTTCCATTATTTGTATTACTCATGGGCGTGCTTATACGATGTGGGATTAGGGGCATATGACCGGGAGGTGGGTTAGATTCGGTTGTTTGTATTACCCGTGAGTCATGCTTATACGATGTGGGATTAGGGAATGCGACCCGTGGGATATTGTTATTCCATGGATTAGCCCTCGTGAGATTTAGTGGCGTGGGATGGATCGGTAGTTAGCTTTCGTACTTGCCGTCGGTGGTGGCGAGATGGATCGGTAGTTGGCTTCGTACTTGCCCCGTCGGTGCTATTACCTGATTTAGTCTGATGAGCTCCATTAGATAACTTCGCACTTGCCGGTCATATATCGTGGCAACAGTGGATCCCAGTAGTTAGCTTCGTACTTGCCCTTTCGATTGATAGCGCAGTGGATCTAATAGTTAGCTTTACGTACTTGCCAGTCGATTTTATGATCTGTGAATCACAGTGGTTCATTTTCCTACTTAGCGTCTGATTTTAGGACACAGTGGGACTTGGTATTCATGTATGCCTATTGGTGTTATATTATATCATGGGCGTGGCGGTGAGAAGGATTCCACGGGCATGATTGATATTATGGGCGTGTGGCGATAGTTATATTTGAGTAGTGACTTTGAGGCATCGTCCACGACTTGATATATTGGCTTATGTATTGTGTCTTGTAGTTCGGCTATCATCGTATCTCTCTGTTTTGTAAAGACTATTATGATTTCATTCTGATATTTTGATTTCACATACTTGGTACGTGCCCGTCTTGACCTCGCCCGGTAGCTGCGTTCATCTGCGAGTTTAGAGTCTGTGATTTGGTGATCTGCGGTGTAGGACCTGCTCGAGTTTTGGATAACTCCGTTTGTTCAAGAGTTTATCATTTTGGTATAGTTTCTTGTCTGAGCTTTATGCGGTTGTAGATGCGGCGGGGCCTTGTCGTCATAGTTGATATAACTCTTAAGTGCGTATTCATATGTGGGATTGGAGATCGTATGCAGTGTAGTGTCTTTTGATTATGTATATTATATGGCGACCATCGGCTTTGCCACTTGCGTATGTTGGTTTAAAAAAAAAAAGGTGTTATTTAAATTCCATGATTTACTTGTATGCATTAGGTAGAAGGGTGCCCGGGTAGGGCACGATCCTGAGCTTGGGGTTCGGGAGTGACATGGCACCTCCGCGTGGTCTTGGTGAAAATTGCAAGGGTAAAATGGTCATTGACCATGGTAGAAGATCAAGTCTTGCTAGCAGATTGTTGACTTGTCGACTTGTCCAGCTTTACATTAATTATTCTTCATCTAGCCTGAGTGTTTTAATCTAAGCCCTCGTTGTGTTATAAATAATACACTAGTGCAAGACAAGCTCTTGAACACTTAGAAAAAAATTAGAGAGGCCTTGTTCTTGAGAAAGTGCTCTCGGGTTTGAGGTCCATTCCACACAAAAAATTTGTAGTTTTGATCCATTATTCACAAGACTTAAACGAGGTCCTAAGGGTATTGTAAGGATATCTCGATAGAAATATTTGGAAAAAGCAGCGTTTTCACGTTAGTCATGGCGAAAACCTAAGTAGTTTTCCTAGTTTTGGATTGGAAATGGAAGATAAGTTGGTTGTGAACTTCTAAAGGCTTGAATAGAGGATTGTAGCGTAAAGGAAAGGAGCTAAGAATTGCTAAGGGCGACTTTGAATCTTGGAATTTTTAAGGGCTTGTAAAGGTATAATTCTTGTCGTTTTAGTAATTAAGATTTACTTATTGTTGTAGCTATGGATATTAACAAGCATGAGATGTTTAGTATGAAGTTTGATAAGTGTATTGGCTATTGGAACCTAATCAGAAAACTAGCATGTTTAGCCTTAAGATTACAATTGAAGTTGATTATTAGTTTAAGTAAATCGCGTATGTTGTATAAAGAAGGAAATTGTATGTTGAAGTTTTTATGACTATATAACATGTTAGACCTTAGAACTTGGAATTGGAAAAGGATTGGAAAAGACTTTGAGTTGTTGTTTATATAGCGAGAATGACTTTAAATATGGAACTCACCATTATGAATTGTGGGGCGGAATTTTACGTATTGTAAGGCGTGTAATCCGCTGATTGGTTGGTATGTTGAGCCTTAAATGTGGCATGTTTGGTTATTGAATTCGGCCTTGAAAAGGTGGAAAAGTATGTAGAAACAAAGGAAGTGCTGCCCGATTTTCCGTAGAATAAGAGACCGTATACTTAGTATTATTCTACGTTAGAACTAGAAGTTGATAGTCATGTTGTGACCATTATAGGTTGACACTTCTACGTGCGGCGTATTCGACTTAGCTTGTGGATTAAGCCGAAAAGGTATGTGAACTATCTCCTCTTCTAGCATGATTCCTTAAGATAAAGAAAGTATGTCCTACTCATTAAATAATCCATTCCTTGGTTGTATTTGGATTGCCTAAAATAGAATTTGTTCTATGTACTTCCTTGATTGTACTTTGATGTTTAAATTGTAAGTTGTAAAATCCATTTCCTTAGTGAAGTTTGGATTCTTAAGAGTGAAAGTATTTTACTTAAAGTACATAAAGTTTTGAAAAGGAAGTGGTTTCCAAATCTTTTGGCTAGTGCCTTAGTTCCAAAACCTAAGGGTTGTTATAATGACTTTAGGGGAGTTAAAGGAGTGATTTACTTAATTGTTTTAAAAGAGGAGAAATGACATGATTTAAGAGAAGTAACTTGTTTTAAAGGTGTGAGTTACTTGAGGTTTAAAAGTAGAAGAAACTTGTTTTCTAAATATTAAGAGACTTGAAGTATTTTGAAAGTTAAGAAACTTGATTTGTAAGTATGTGATACTTGGTTTTAAAAGTATAAGTCTCTTGGTTATAAAAGGAATGAATTGGTCTAAAACCATAAAGGGTTATAACGACTTTATGGGAAGTTGGTTATAATGGTTTTATGGAAGGTTAAGAAAGTTATCTATTTTGATTAATGGGCATAAGTTGCCTAGATTGTGAAAATTTGAAGTTACTTGGTTTCAAGCTTTGAAGTGAATTTCTAAAGATGTAGTAACTTAGTTTGAAAAATAGACATGCCTTGATACTACGGGTGTTAGCATCTTAGGGTTTTATATAAAAATGAGTCTTTTGAAAAGAATGGAAGTACGTAGTACTTAGTGTTAAAATCCCGGATTTTTTTTATATAAAACGTAAGTGCCTTGAGTTTATAAAATGAAAGTCTAAAGATTTTATGAACTTGCTTATGTGTGATGGTGATAGCCTTTGAGTGCAAGTATTATATTTCTACGCTGCCGCGACTCTCGGTTGGAGGGCGTTTGTCTTGTTATAAGTTTACTTGGGCGTCAAGCGGTGATGTGGGATTCCACGGGTATCTTCCATTATTTGTAGTACTCATGGACATCTTGCTCGATGTGGGATTCGGGGCATGTGACCGGGATGCGGGTTAGATCGGATTTGTTTGTATTACCCGTGGTCATGCTTATCGATGTGGGATTAGGGCATGCGACGCGTGGGATATTGTTATTCCATGGATTAGCCTGTGAGATTTAGTAGCGTAGGATGGATCGGTAGTTAGCTTCGTACTTGCCGATCGATTGTTGGCAGTGGAATCGTAGTTAGCTTCGTACTTGCCCCGTCGGTTCTATTACATAGTTTGGTATGGTAGACTCGGTAGATAGCTTCGCGCTTGCCCCGATCATATCTCGTGACGAGGCTAGATCGTAGTTAGCTTCGTACTTGCCGATCGATTGTTAGTATGTTTGAATCAGTAGTTAGCTTCGTACTTGCCAGTCGATTTTATAATCTGGTTTGAATCTGGTGGTTCATTTTCCTACTTGCGTCTGATTTTAGGACACGAGTTGGACTTGGTATTCATGTATGCCTATTGGTGTTATATTATATCATGGGCTAAAGCGGTGAGGAAGGATTCCAGGCATGATTGATATTATGGGCGTGAGACCCGTGGTTATATTTTAGTAATGACTTTGAGGCATCGTCACGACTTGATATATTGCTTATGTATTGTGTACTGTAGGTTGGCTATCATACATGTCTCCTGTTTTGTTTAGACTGTCATGATTTCATTACAGTATTTACTATTTCACATACTTGGTACATTCTTGTCTTGACCTCGCCCGGGGTTGCGTTCATCATGAGTTTAGATGCCTTGATTTGGTGATCTGCGAGTTTAGGACCACCTTTCGAGTTTTAGATTGCTCCATTTGTTTAGGAGTTTATCATTTTGGTATAGTTCATGTCTGAGGCTTTTATGCAGTTGTAGATGCAGCGGGGCCTTGTCCGTCATAGTTGATAAAACTCTTAAGTGCGTATTCGTATGTGGGATTGGAATCGTATGCAGTGTAGTGTCTTTTGATTATTTATATTATATGGCGGCCTTGTCGGCTTTGCCCTTTGCGTATGTTGGTTTTTTTAAAAAGGTGTTATTTAAATTCGCATTTTACTTGTATGCATTAGGTAGAAGGTGCCCGGGTAGGGCACGATCCTGGCTTGAGGTTCGTGGTGTGCCAGTGGTATCGAGCGATCGATCCTCGGAATGTCTGACCGTGTCTAGTAGAGTCTTGATTATCGGTGTGTTGCGCGCCACCCATGTAAGCGAGGCTACGGGACATTTAGGAGTTGGTTTCTATTCTTCTCACTCACGAGATCGTGCCACTAGAGGCTGTGTTGTTAAGATAATTCCTCTCGGCGTATTATTATGTTGGTATGCCTCGAGGAGAACCTTGATCACGAGAAGGGCAAAGGAGTAGCGAGCAACGGTGAGACTCGGAGAGTTGATAGGGCTCATACCGAGGGTATCTGGGATATTGTGCGCGATCGGCGAGTTAACCTGCGCCGAGTTTTGAGGCCCGGCACGAGCCTCGGTTTCTCGATTAGGAGAATACTATAGGGTCGTGAGGAAGCCGTTATGTTATTGACCAAGATAAGCGGTGCTCTGGTTTCACAGCGGGAAGTTAGTCGGCCCGATGCAGACGGTGTCTGAGAGGTAGAGGCAGCGGAGATCGGCGTAAGAGGCTAGGCCGGTTGGTTATCGGTGAGTTTTGGGCGGCGGCCTCGGCAGCGAGTGAGATATTCGTCGCCTACCCGGTACATACCGCGGCTCACGGGTGGTAGATTGGACTCCTGAGTATTTAGGGCCGATCGAAGCTCCGGTCGAAGTTCTCGAGGCGGAAGGATTTTCTCGATCGAGGCCACCTATTCCTCGGTGTTTAGATGTAGTAGCGTCGTTTGGGAAATTCCATCATGGCGCAGTGTTTGTTATTATTGTGATAAATCAAGACCTGGCGGTGGGAATGTCTGTTAGAAGAGCACCGGTGGGTGGCTCGACTATGAGGCCGTAGTTGGTTCCACTTTCCTCCGGTATGCGTCCCGAGCGGGGTGTTGGATGTCGACCAGTAGTGGTAGAAGTCGAGTGGGTTTATAGTTCTGGCGATCCTTGAACGCATAGATGGCGTGACTACGAGCGAGGATCGGGAAGCGACATCGCGTGGGTTACATGTATATCTCGATTCTTTTGAATCATCGTGCATTGATAGATTTAGATTTAGCCACTAGCATATATGTTTTCCCTTTGTTGCTATGATTGTAAGTGATAGTACCCAGGAGGTAGGAATACTTTGATTAGTAAAGTGAGAAGTTAAGAATGTTGACAAGAATGGTAAGTGGTGAGACTATTGTTGTGTAGAGTTCTGAGTTGTAATTGCCCATGTGATGTAAGACCAATAGGGAAAAATGTCTGTGAGAAATACTTGACCTATGTGGCGAACCTCTAGTGAATAGAAGGATAGGATAAGAAGTACCTTGAGAGAAGAGAAATTTTATTTGGTGAAAATGAGAAGTTAAGTATGGCGATGGGTGGGTTATGGACTCATTTAGGTCAGCGGTAGTATGGAATGGGGTGATGTCAGTTGGGAATGGTCTCGCTATGTGATAGGGTCACGAGGGTGCAAGGCCCAAGTCTAGTTGATCGTTGTACGAGTTCGTGGATGTGCTCCACCGGAACCAGGTTGTAAGGTTCGAGAAGAGCCTTAGCGGAAATTCAAGTAGTATATGACAAAGTTTGGTTAGTAACTTCAAGGATTGGGGAACAGAAACAATATTGAGATTTTGTACGTATGCTCAAATAAGTTTAGAAGTACGAGAAAGTATGACAAGTAAGAAAAGAAAGTAACCTCTAAAGATCTTGTTTGTGATAAAATTTGTAACCTTGAGTTTTGTGTGAAGGGGCATGGACGGAAGGTCCGTTGATATGTTCGTATGTTATGTGGTGGCCGTATGTGTGTGGCATCGTTAGTCTTGTGGAGTATTGATTGATAGGCATGGTATAGAGATTGTGCCGGAGTGTGTATAGCTTGAAAACCGACTAAGAACATTCGGGGACGAATGTTTCTAAGGGGGAAAGAATGTTACACCCCGTAAGTCCAGGGCAAGTAAAAGAGAATGTACGTAAGGAATCAAGACTTGGAAATTGGTACGAAAGGAAGAATTGTTTTTCCGACGGAAAATCTTTCGAACGTCGGAAGGGAAAAATGTTCGTTGTTGAGAATTGGATTCTCAAAATGCATTATTTGAAGAGTATGGAACTTATTAACATTATGGAAATTTATTTTTACGGATTTGGTCACGTGGGGCCCACCCGAGGAATTTTACATTTTGCGGGGCCCACGAGGGTTACGGAATTTTATGGACGAATGAGAGGGCGACATGTGGTACCTCCCCCAAATGGTCTTGGTCGAAAATTGCAAGGGTAAAATGGTCATTGACCATGGTAGAAGATCAAGTCTTGCTAGCTTGAGATTGTTGACTTGTCAACTTGTCCACTTGGCTTTACATTAATTATTCTTCATCCTAGCCCACAAGTGTTTTAATCTAAGCCCTCCATTGTGTTATAAATACTACACTAGTGCAAGACAAGCTCTTGAACACTTAGAAAAAAATTAGAGAGGCCTTGTTCTTGAGAAAGTGCTCTCGCGTTTGAGGTCCATTCCACACAAAAAATTTGTAGTTTTGATCCATTATTCACAAGAGTTAAACCCAAGGTCCCTAAGGGTATTGTAAGGATATCTCAATAGAAAGATTTTGGAAAAACGACGTTTTCACGTTAGTCGCAAGGCGAAAACCTAAGTAGTTTTCCTAGTTTTGGATTGGAAATGGAAGAGAAGTTGGTTGTGAACTTCTAAAGGCTTCAAATAGCGGATTGGAGCGTAAAGGAAATGAGCTAAGAATTGCTAAGGAGCGACTTTGAATCATGGAATTTTTAAGGGCTTGTAAAGGTATAATTCTTGTCGTTTTAGTAATTAAGATTTACTTATTGTTGTAGCTATGGATATTAACAAGCATGAGATGTTTAGTATGAAGTTTGATAAGTGTATTGGCTATTGGAACCCTAATCTGAAAACTATCATGTTTAGCCTTAAGATTACAATTGAGTTGATTATTAGTTTAAGTAAATCGCGTATGTTGTATAAAGAAGGAACTTGTAGTTGTTGAAGTTGTTTATGACTATATAACATGTTTGACCTTAGAACTTGGAATTGGAAAAGGATTGGAAAAGACTTTGAGTTGTTGTTTATATAGCCGAGAATGGCTTTAAATATGGAACTACTTCGTATGAATTGTGGGCGGAATTTTACGTATTGTAAGGCGTGTAATCCCGCTGATTAGTTGGTATGTTGAGCCTTAAATGTGGCGTGTTTGGTTATTGAATTCGGCCTTGAAAAGGTGGCAAAATATGTAGAAACAAAGGAAGTCTTGCCGATTTTCCGTAGAATAAGAGACCGTATACTTAGTATTATTCTACGTTAGAACTAGAAGTTGATAGTCATGTTGTGACCATTATAGGTTGACACTTCTACGTGCGGCGTATTCGACTTAGCTTGTGGATTAAGCCGAAAAGGTATGTGAACTATCTCCTCTTCTAGCATGATTCCTTAAGATAAAGAAAGTATGTCTACTTAAATAATCCATTCCTTGGTTGTATTTGGATTGCCTAAAATAGAATTTGTTCTATGTACTTCCTTGATTGTACTTTGATGTTTAAATTGTAAGTTGTATAATCCATTTCCTTAGTGAAGTTTGGATTCTTAAGAGTGAAAGTATTTTACTTAAAGTACATAGAGTCTTGAAAAGGAAGTGGTTTCCAAATCTTTTGGCTAGTGCCTTAGTTCCAAAACCTAAGGGTTGTTATAATGACTTTAGGGGAGTTAAAGGAGTGATTTACTTAATTGTTTTAAAAGAGGAGAAATGACATGATTTAAGAGAAGTAACTTATTTTAAAGGTGTGAGTTACTTGAGGTTTAAAAGTAGAAGAAACTTGTTTTCTAAATATTAAGAGACTTGAAGTATTTTGAAAGTTAAGAAACTTGATTTGTAAGTATGTAATACTTGGTTTTAAAAGTATAAGTCTCTTGGTTATAAAAGGAATGAATTGGTCTAAAACCATAAAGGGTTATAACGGCTTTATGGGAAGTTGGTTATAACGGTTTTATGGAAGGTTAAGAAAGTTGTCTATTTTGATTAATGGGCATAAGTTGCCTAGATTGTGAAAATTTGAAGTTACTTGGTTTCAAGCTTTGAAGTGAATTTCTAAAGATGTAGTAACTTAGTTTAAAAAATAGACATGCCTTGATACTACGGGTGTTAGTATCTTGGGGTTTTATATAAAAATGAGTCTTTTGAAAAGAATGGAAGTACGTAGTACTTAGTGTTAAAATCCCGGATTTTTTTTATATAAAACGTAAGTGCCTTGAGTTTATAAAATGAAAGTCTAATGATTTTATGAACTTGCCTATGTGTGATGGTGATAGACTTTGAATGCAAGTATTATATTTCTACGCTGCCGCGACTCTCGGTTGGAGGGCCGGCTGTCTTGTTGTAAGTTTACTTGGACGTACCGACAGTGATGTGGGATTCCACGGGTATGCTTCCATTATTTGTAGTACTCCTTGGACGTCTTGCTCGATGTGGGATTAGGGGCATGTGACCGAGGCGGGTTAGATTCGGTTGTTTGTATTACCCGTGGTCATGCTTATCGATGTGGGATTAGGCGTGCGACCACGTGGGATATTGTTATTCCATGGATTAGCCCTCGTGAGATTTAGTGGCGTAGGATGGATCGGTAGTTAGCTTTCGTACTTGCCGATCGATTGTTAGCCTTGAGTTGGATCACAGTAGTTGGCTTCGTACTTGCCGTCAGATTCTATTACGATTTAGTACGGTAGGCTCGTAAATAGCTTCGCACTTGCCGGTCATATCTACGTGTGGCATTGAATCGGTAGTTAGCTTCGTACATGGCGATCGATTGTTGTATGGTGAATCACAGTAGTTAGCTTCGTACTTGCCGGTCGATTTTATGATGCGGTGGATCACGGTGGTTCGTTTTCCTACTTAGCGTCTGATTTTAGGACACGAGTGGGACTTGGTGTTCATGTATGCCTATTGGTGTTATATTATATCATGGATGCGGCGGTGAGGAAGGATTCCACGGGCATGATTGATATTATGGGCGTGAGACCCGTGGTTATATTTTAGTAATGACTTTGAGGCATGCGTCCACGACTTGATATATTGCTTATGTATTGTGTCTTGTAGGTTGGCTATCATACATGTCTCTGTTTTGTTTAGTATGTCATGATTTCATTCTGATGTTATTGTTTCACATACTTGGTACATTCCCGTCTTGACCTCGCCCGAGGCTGCGTTCATCTGCATGAGTTTAGATGCTTGATTTGGTGATCTGCAGTGTAGGACCTTTGCTCGAGTTTTGGATAGCTCCATTTGTTCGGGGAGTTTATCATTTTGGTATAGTTCCTTGTCTACGATTTTATGCGATTGTAGATGCAGCGGGGCCTTGTCGTCATAGTTGATAAAACTCTTAGAGTGCGTATTCATATGTGGGATTGGACTGCGTTATGCGATGTAGTGTCTTTTGATTATGTATATTATCACGGCGGCCTTCGGCTTTGCACTTGCGTATGTTGGTTTTAAAAAAAAAAGATGTTATTTAAATTCCGCGGATTTACTTGTATGCATTAGGTAGAAGGGTGCGGTAGGGCACGATCCGAGCTTGAGGTTGGGCGTGTGATTATAATTAAGGGACTGAATGGAAGAGTATGGTAAGGGCTTGAGCTCCGTGGTATGATTAAGAAGCGATGCGGATGAGATCCGTATGGAGTAAGTATGGTTGTTGTGATCAAGACAACACGATTATAGTATTATGAGAAGTTATTGTACCCGGTTACGGGGGGACTGATAAGGTAGGCTTGGAGCATGGAAATTGCGAACCAAAGAATTTTGATAACCGCCGAGACCTTATGTATATAAGGCCTTCTCGGGTAGTAAAAATTTAAGTCAGCCCAAGGATTAGAGTTAAGTGCGACGCCGAGTCGGGTTGAGGACCTATTAAGGGTCGCCCCATAGCCTGAAATAGAATGGGATCAGTTGGTAGTAGTCCCGCTACGTGACAGGGTCACGAAGGTGCAAGACCCAAGTCTAATTAAGTTGTTTTATTGGTTCGTGGATGCATTCCACCAGAACCAGGTTGTGAGAGCCGGAAATGGCCTTATATTGTTTAATTTAGTAACTCCAAGATTGGAGGCCAGAATTAGTATGGGAGTATGTACGTATGCTAGTATAAGTTTGGAAATGCGGAAGAAATGCGACCGGTGAGAAAGAAACAACAGTGCAAAGGAATAAATCCTGAATCCATGAGGACCTTTCAAGGTGACTACACCCGCGAGTGATGGGTGGTAGCTGAGCGGATATATAATAATTGCCCGGTGACGATACAGTCGTCGGAACCTAGCAGACCTAGTAGAGCGGATATGACAGACTTTGAGGTAATTATGAGTATGGGCTAAATGGCCTCTTGTTATGCCAACGTTGACTGCAGAGAGAGATTTGTTTGATTCCAGTTTTCCGGTAAGCCGGTTATCGAGTGGAAAGGAAGGGAAGTGGTGGTAACCAGTGAATTATCCTTCCTTTTTTGGCATCATTGTTTTTAATAAGTCTTTGTGACTTGTTCATTTGAGGTAAATTGATGCAGAAGGTAAGTAATACTTGAACTTGAAAGAGTTATGTTAAGTGCTCTTGGGGGTACTTGGAGTTGGTTTGGTGTGGCGGTCAGGGCCACGACCTTCCGAATAATTTCAGGAAAGCGCGCAAGCAAGAATAAGATAAATACGAGTGCTGCCTACGGGAAAACAGAAGACATCGTTGGTAGGTTTTGAAAATTTATACGATTATAAGGTTGCGCTTGATGATTAAGATTTTGAAAGGGAGATAAGTTCTCTCCCCCACGTAAAAGGATAGTTTTAATGTATTATGGGATTATGTGTACCCATGTTGTTAGACGAGGGATAGGAGACTGGTAAAGTCTTTAGCATCGTTATGCCATGGGTTACAGTTTTAGATAACCATGGGGGGAAAGTATTGTGTTGGGGTAATTGAGAACGACGTTAGGAAATGGTCGAGGAAGTGTCGTAAGGATATAAATGCAGGTAGTACGCATGAATGAAACTGTACGATTACGAATCAAGATAAAAATACTTTTGCTAATAGTAAGCATAAGGAAGGGTTATGACCAGAATGATAAAAGAGAATACAATTATGGTTATGTAAGTTGCACGAGATATGAGTGTTGACAGTCAATTTTGACCCGTTTTTCATATATTTATTGCAATTTTATGTGTTTTAGGACACCGCATTCTAATCATTTTTTTTTACATTTTTTATCTTTTATTTTTAAATCAAGCATTATCTCTTTGTTAATATTATGTTTATATTATTACTACACCGCCATTTATTTTAATAATATTTGCATCTCTTTAAATAATTAATTGACATCCCGCTTTAATTTTAATTAGACATTAAACATGTTATACCCCGTAGTTCCAGGGTATGTATGTGAGGGCGTGCGTGCGAGAATCTGCGAAATTTTGGAAAGAAAGAAAGATGTGATTTTTAGCGGAAAAGTTTAGGTTTTGTGAAGAAAAAGGTTCGTTAATGGAATTGGATTCCCAGTTTGGTATTGGACTTCTTGGATTATTTTAGAATTATGAGATTTTATTTTGGAAATGGTCACGTGGGGCCACGGGAGAAATTCTGGTTTTGTGAGCAGCTTTGTTTTTGAGATTTCCGGTATTTTGGATATTTTGGAAGGCGAAATATTTTGGACAGTCGGGGCGACACGTGTCACCAATGTGGCACCTTGGCGAAATGGTGGAGACAGTGGCTAGCCTTGTCCTTGCCAAATGGGTTGACAAGTGGCAAGCCACTGCCCTTGTTTCGTTGGCCATGTGGTGTGGTGGGACCACACACACGTGGCCCAATCTTGACCACTACACTTACCTTGATCTTGGCCCTTGAATCCTCTATATAAACCCCAAGTTGAAGAAGTAAATCATCCCGCCAGAAAGCTTTCCAAAGCAAATGTTTTCCCTCGCTTTGTGTAGATTTCGTCCTCCTCTTGTGTAGAAAATACTTGGTGTATTGTTGTATTATCCCAAATACCTTGGCCTAGTATCCTAGTAGTATTCCAAAGTTATTTGATACTAGGAGCAGGAAATACTACTTTATTCGATAGTAGTAAGCGAAACCACTAGAAAAATCTTCCTAGCTTGGTGGAAGTATTTAGAAGTTGTTTAGAAACTTCAAGGGTCGCTTGGGCGGGTTGGAGCGTAAGTTGGAGCTAAGCGTTGCTCGGGATCGACTTATAACTTGGATAATTTTGGGCTTATCGAGGTAATGATACATGTCCCTGTTGTAATTGGATATTACATATTGTAGTAGTTATACTTGAGTATATTATATTCGAAGGATGATTATAAAGTTGATTTGTATTTACATTGGTGTACTTACAGTGAGCTTGTGTAAGTATTATTGTGAAGCATATTTGAACACGTCAGGTTAGGCGTGTAATCCACCAGGAGTTGTTGGCACAGTAGCGGGCTGGTTAGGAGGAGAGATTTATGTGATAAGGGGAGGTCTTTGCGAAATTTACGTAGAATAAGGAATCTTGTGTTTAGAATATTCTACGGAGAGTGCTAGAAGTTGATTTATATATTATGGTTGTTATAGGTGGATCTTTCTACGCGGCATACTTGACTTGGCTTGTGGTTTAAGCTAAAGGTATGTGATTCTTCTATACTCTTGAGCATGATTGTTGTGAACTATATAGTGCGGTAGGCGTGCGTGTGTGAAAGCGATTTTTGTTTGTTTTAAAACATAAAGTGTTATAATGGCTTTATGGGAAGTTAGTTATAACGACTTTATGAAGATGAAAGTTAAGAGACTTGATCTTGAAAGATAAGAGGCTTGACTTATAACGACTTGTTTCGGAAAGGAGAAGTAACTTGATTTAAGTATAGGTTACTTGTTTTGAAAAGAGTAAGTTAATTGGGTTTTAAAAGAGTATACTTGATGTTGTTCTAAAAGAAAAGCACTTGGTTTATAAAGTATAGAGTACTTGATTTTAAAAGCCTTGTAAAGATTTTCACGAAGGTGAAGTAATTTGGTTTTAAAAGTAAGCGTGTTTTCTTTATATACTACAGTATTAGTATCGTGTGGCTTTTACATAGAAAGAGGTCTTTTGAAAGAAGGAAAGTATGTAGTATTTTGGGTTTGAAACCGGATTGTTGATTAAAATGAATGTATGTTAAACTTGCTATGCTTGTTGTGATAGTATTTGATGTGCAAGTGTTTTGTTGATGTCTTTGCGTGACTCTGCAGGAGGGCGGCTATCGATTGATTAGTGGACATCTTGGCGTTGGGTGGTCAGTATCGTCCACTTTGAGTATTGGTAGGTTGTTTTGCATCTTCGTGACTCTGCAGGGCCGGCTATCGATTTATTTCCTTGGGACATCTTGGCGTGATGGATGTTCCGCGGGCGTCGTCGATGGGATGGTTTCATGGCCATGACTTAGAGGTAAGATCTTGGGGCATGCGGTCATTGTGAGGTTGATTTGTTAGTCCATGGACCATTAATCCGTGAAGCTTGCCGCGGTGACGGCGATCGCGGGCTTAGTTTTATGCGTGGTTGGGCGCGCTTTAGATACTGTTACGGTCATTTTCTGTGTCACGGTAGCCTCTGGTAGATAGCTTAAGATACTTGCCTCGGTCGTATCTTGTGAGGCGGTAGGCTATTATGCGTTAACCAAGATACTTGCCTCGGCGATTGCGTGGCTAGCTTTTGGGTAGTAGTTGGCTTAGTACCTTGCCGTGATGGGATATGACTAGCTTTTGGGTAGTTGGCTATTCTACTTGCGTCGGTTTGATAGCCTTGGCGGATCTAGTGTTGAGTTCACATATGGGTGTTGTTTTACATCATGTACTGCCGCGATGAGAATGAGTTCCACAGGCATGAGTGGTATTATGGGCGTGAGACCCGTAATTATGTGTAGTGATTATGCGGGATATCGTCCCTTACTTGACATCTTCATTTTACTTATTGCGAAATGGTTTTATAAAATGATGAAATGTGATTTCATTCTGTATTTTCGATTTCACATACTTAGTACTGTTATCTTGACCTCGCTTGAGGCTGCGTTCATACCGCGGTAAGTACACGATTGGTTGATCTCGCTCATAGGATCGCGATTCAGCGTTAGGAAGCTCAGTTCCTCGGACTTATCTTTTAGTATAGTCCTGTCATTGTAGGTACTTGTACATTCGGGGTATGGCGAGAACCTGTCCGTCATAGTTGTTGTATATCTTAAGTGCAGCCTATTGTTGTGGCGGGGTTTGTAAAAAGGATAAGCTGTTCGGTTTTATGTATATATCTTGAAAGCAACGGTTGGGTTGGCACATTATTTATTTATGTCTCATTTCATGTGTAAAGTTTTTATTTCCTTTAGTTTTCTACGATGTTGTATCACTAGGTGCCGGGTAAGGCACGATGTGGGCCAGAGTTGCGGGGCGTCAAGTGGTATCGAGCGATTAATCCTCGGAAAGTGTCTGACCGTGTCTAGTAGAGTCTTGATTATCGGTGTGTTGTGCGCCACGTCTATGTCGGAGGCTGCAGGACATTTAGGATTAGTTTCTATTCTTCTCACTCGAGATCGTGCCTTAGGCGATGTTGTAAGTTGGACTCCTACGGCGTGTTCTTTTACGCGATTATGCCTCGCGCCAAGGCAGCCGGGCCCGAGAAGGGCAAAGCGGCCGTGGGAGGCTGCTAGTGGGACACGAGGAGTGCGAGCGCGAGCGGTCATTACGAGATAGTTCTTGAGCCGGCGAGTTTTGCGGCGCCGCCCAGCGAGAGGTTAGAGCGCGGCGGTGGCTGCGAGACCACGATACGAGCCTCGATCCTACGGCTGGAAGCGGAGGAGATGGGTTACAAGAGATGGCGATTCTTGGCGGGATCGTGGCGAACGAGGAGAAGGTGGGCGCGGCGATTCGATTCGGTAGCCGTAGTTCATCCCGGTCGGATAGTTTGAGGCTACGGGATTTTACGAGTTGTATTCGCGAGTTCTATGGGTGAGGCACGAGGATGATCGCGGGAGTTCATCCGTCGATTCTGAAGGATCATGCAGTGATCGAGCTTGGAGACCGAGTCGTGATTTCGGTTCGCGTCGGTTGCGTGATCTGCGATGATCGGCGTTTGATTCATGGGAGCTGTCGGGAGCATCGCCCGGCTATTTGGGGCGAGTTCTCGAGGCATTTCTCGGCCATTTCTTGCCGCGCGGATGAGAGAACGCGGGCGGAGTTTACGATCTTGTCTGAGGAGGCGCGCGGAGTACAAGCGTAGAGTTCGACTCGTTGGCTCGATATGTCCTGCGTTAGTAGCTAATATGGAGGACGAGTGCACGCTACGTCGCGAGGCTTGATGACTACTGCGAGTCTTGTTGGTGTATCGGCAGGGCATGGACATCGCCCGTGCGAGCTTCATGCGCTAGGTGTGAGCGCGGAGGCAAGCGGATTGACGATGCTCAGAAGAGGCGGGACAGCGGGTCCTTTGGTAACTTTCAAGGCGGACCGCCTCGGTGAACTAGTTATCGCCGCCGCCGATCTGAGTGGTCCTCTACGTCTTGAGGCCTCAGTATTCGGGGCGGTCGGGGCTCGAGGTTGGTTTTCGGGAGTTGGGGTGTTGGCGAGAGAAGCCACCCGACCTAAGTGTAACGGTGTAGTAAACCCGTTCGAAGTGTCGAAGGACTTGTTTTACATGTGGCCAGCGGGGCCATTTGCGAGAAATTGTCCTACAGGTAGCGCGGATGTTGAGACTCGACGCCGGGATGCATTGCGGGTTCTTCGCCGATAGCTAGGCGGGTGTTAGTATCTGTGAGCGGGCGAGGAGTCGTGGTGGAAGTTCGATTATAGCGGTCCTTGAAATCGCCTATTTGTTTTGTGATATCGTATATCCTTGACCTCTAAGAGACTAGTATGCATTTGTATTAAGATAAGTATATTTTTAATTATTATGTTACGATAGCATTATGTTGGTGTGATAATTCCATGGGTAGTGTAAGATGGAAGTGGTAGCTTTCATGGCGTGAATTAGTAAGATTGTTAGGATCGAGGAGCGAGAGAGTTTAGGCGCGATAGCGAGTCGGGTTGAGGCCAAGTCGCGGGTCAACCGCGGCCGGAATGAGGTGGGAGTCGATTCGAGGTGGTCGTAGGTGGTAGAAGTCGCGAGGGTGCTAGGCCAGTTTAGGTAACCATCGTATGAGTTCGTGGATCGTTCGACCAGAATCGGATCGTGAAGGCGGAGATAGGCCTTGGAGTAAATTGAAGCTAGTGGGAGGCTGTTGTGAGATTAGAAATGATTTCCTCGTTAGTTTGGATTTGAGTTTTGCGCCGTGTTATATTACGGCCATTGGTGGCGTGATCGGTTTGTAAGTATAGTAGTGGAGACTATCTGGCACGTTTGATTAGGCGTAGAAGGAACATTCGGACGAAATGTTTCTAAGGAAGAATGTTATACCCGTAGTTCGAGGTATGTATGTGAGGGCGTGCGTGCGAGAATACGACAGAAATTTTGGAAAGAAAGAAAGATGTGATTTATCTACGGAAAAGTTTCCGTTTGTTGTGAAGAAATAGGTTAGTTAATGGGGTGGATTCCCAGTTTGGTATTGGACTTCTTGGATTATTTTAGAATTATGAGATTTTATTTTGGAAATGGTCACGTGGGGCCAGGAGAAATTCTGGTTTTGGGGCGCTTTGTTTTGAGATTTCCGGTATTTTGGATATTTTGGGAAGGCGAAATATTTTGGGCCAGTCGGGCGACACGTGTCACCCCATGTGGCACCTTGGCGAAATGGTGGGACAGTGGCTGCCACTTGTCATGGCCGAATGGGTTGACAAGTGGCAAGCCAGCAGCCGCTGTTTTTCGTTAGCCATGTGGTGTGGTGGGACCCACACACACGTGGCCCAATCTTGACCTACACTTACCTTGATCTTGGCCTTGAATCCTCTATATAAACCCCTTAAGTTGAAGAAGTAAATCGTCCGCAGAAAGCTTTCCAAACAAATGTTTTCCTCACTTGTGTAGATTTCGTCCCCCTCCTCTTGTGTAGAAAATACTTGGTGTATTGTTGTATTATCCCAAATACCTTGGCCTAGTATCACTAGTAGTATTCCAAAGTTATTTGATACTAGGAGCAGGAAATCTACTTTATTCGATAAGTAAAGCGAAACCAGAAAAATCTTCCTAGCTTGGTGGAAGTATTTAGAAGTTGTTTAGAAACTTCTAAGGTCGCTTAGGTGGGTTGGGCGTAAGTTGGAGCTAAGCGTTGCTCGGGATCGACTTATAACTTGGATAATTTTTGGGCTTATCGAGGTAATGATCTATGTCCTATTGTAATTGGATATTACATATTGTAGTAGTTATACTTGAGTATATTATATTCGAAGGATGATTATAAAGGATTGAGGCTGTATTTACATTGGGTGTACTTACGGTGAGCTTGTGTAAGTATTATTGTGAAGCATATTTGAACACGTCAGGTTAGGCGTGTAATCCACTGAGTTGTTGGGTGGTAGCGGGCACAGTTATGGGAGGAGATTTATGTGATAGCGGGGGGGGAGGTGCTGCCGAAATTTCTGTAGAATAAGGAATCTTGTGTTTAGAATATTCTACGGAGAGTGCTAGAAGTTGATTTATATATTATGGTTGTTATAGGTGGATCTTTCTACGCGCGGCATACTTGACTTGGCTTGTGGTTTAAGCTAAAGGTATGTGATTCTTCCTATACTCTTGAGCATGATTGTTGTGAACTATATAGTACGGTAGGCGTGTGTGTGAAAGCGATTTTTGTTTGTTTTAAAACATAAAGTGTTATAATGGCTTTATGGGAAGTTAGTTATAACGACTTTATGAAGATGAAAGTTAAGAGACTTGATCTTGAAAGATAAGAGGCTTGACTTATAACGACTTGTTTTCGGAAAAGGAGAAGTAACTTGATTTAAGTATAGGTTACTTGTTTTGAAAAGAGTAAGTTAATTGGGTTTTAAAAAGAGTATACTTGATGTTGTTCTAAAAGAAAAGCACTTGGTTTATAAAGTATAGAGTACTTGATTTTAAAAGCCTTGTAAAGATTTTCTGAAGGTGAAGTAATTTGGTTTTAAAAGTAAGCGTGTTTTCTTTATATCTCACAGTATTAGTATCATGTGGCTTTTACATAGAAAGAGGTCTTTTGAAAGAAGGAAAGTATGTAGTATTTTGGGTTTGAAACCGGATTGTTGATTAAAATGAATGTATGTTAAACTTGCCTATCTTGTTGTGATAGTCTTTGATGTGCAAGTGTTTTGTTGATGTCTTCTTAGTGACTCTGGGAGGGCTATCCGATTGATTATTGGACATCACGGCGTTGGGTGGTCCGCAGTATCGTCCACTTTGAGTATTGGTGGTTGTTTTGCATGTCGTGACTCTGCAGGGCGGCTATCGATTTATTTCCTTGGGACATCTTGGCGTGATGGATGTTCCGCAGGTGCGTCGATGGGATGGTTTCATGGCCGTGACTTAGAGGTAAGATGCGGGCATGCGGTCATTGTGAGGTTGTTTGTTAGTCCGTGGACGCTAATCCGTGAAGCTTGCGCGGTGACGGCGATCACGGGCTTGGTTTATGCGTGTGGTTGAGCGCGCTTTAGATACTTGTTACGGTCATTTTCTCGTACGGGGTAGCCTGCGGTAGATAGCTTAAGATACTTGCCTCGGTCGTATCTTGTGAGACGGTAGGCTATTATCGTTAACAAGATACTTGCCTCGGCTTGATTCGTGGCTAGCTTTGGGTAGTTGGCTTAGTACCTTGCAGTGATGGGATATGACTAGCTTTTGGGTAGTTGGCTATTCTACTTAGCGTCGGTTTTGATAGCCTTGAGGATCTAGTGTTGAGTTCACATATGGGTGTTGTTTTACATCATGTCTTGCCGTGATGAGAATGAGTTCCATGGGCATGAGTGGTATTATGGGCGTGAGACCCGTAATTATGTGAGTGATTATTAGGGATATCGTCCCTTACTTGCCATATCTTTTACTTATTGCGAAATGGTTTTATAAAATGATGAAATGTGATTTCATTCTGATTTTCGATTTCACATACTTAGTACTGTTATCTTGACCTCCTTGGAGCTGCGTTCATCTGCATGGTAGAAGTACACGATTGGTTGATCTCGCTCATAGGATCGCGATTCGGCGTTAGGAAGCTCCGTTCCTCGGAGGCTTATCTTTTAGTATAGTCCTGTCATTGTAGGTACTTGTACATTCGGGGTATGGCGGGAGCCTGTCCGTCATAGTTGTTGTATATCTTAAGTGCATGCATTTGTGGCGGGGTTTGTAAAAAGGATAAGCTGTTGGTTTTATGTATATATCTGAAAGCGGCGGTTGGGTTGGCACATTATTTATTTATGTCTCATTTCATGTGTAAAGTTTTTTATTTCCGCTGGTTTTCTCTGATGTTGTATCACTAGGGTGCCCGGGGTAAGGCACCAGTGACGGGCCCGGGTTGCGGGGCGTCACAAAACATTTGTTAAATATTATATTTTTATTATTTTTGCATCGTCATTTGCATTTTAATAATCTTGCATCTTTTTAAATAATTTTTCTTTTTAAATAATTAACGCTTTGCATTTTGTCAAACCGATCCAGTCGTGACCCGTCGAATCATTTCATCAAACACCTCTTTTATTTCCCCACGTTTTAAATTTCAAATACCACATTTCATCTTTCCTCAAATCAAACCCAAACCTTAAACCTAATCATACCCCGATATAATAAACATTACCCCCTTTATTAAAAAGGAGAACCCCGCGTAAAAGATCGGCGCGTAAGGAGAACCGACCTCTCTCGTTTTCAAAAGGAAAAACAACCATTTTCCTCTCCTCCCTTCACTGTTCCGTCGCCGTGCTTGCCGCCGCGAGCTCGAGCTCCGTGAACCACTAAAAACCAGTGCCGCCTGATCATCTACACTCCTCTCGCGCCTCCGTCGACCTCAGCGCCTCGGCGAGAACCACGTCGTCTTGAACCTCTCGTGTTACACCGTAAGTCCAGGACATGTATAAGAAAAGGTATGTAAGGAATCAAGACTTGGAAATTAGTACGAAAGGAAGAATTGTTTTTCCGACGGAAAATCTTCCGAACGTCGGAAAGGAAAAATGTTCGTTGTTGAGAATTGGATTCTCAAAATGCATTATTTGAAGAGTATGAAACTTATGGAAATTTATTTTTACGGATTTGTTTGTATTACCCCATGGTCATGCTTATACGATGTGGGATTCCGGGGCATGCGACCACGAGGGATACTCCTTGGACATGCTTATACGATGTGGGATTCCGGGGCATGTGACCAGGAGGCGAGTTAGATTCCCGGATTTGTTTGTATTACCCCATGGTCATGCTTATACGATGTGGGATTAGGGCGTGCAACGCGAGGATCTCGTGGACATGCTTATCGATGTGGGATTAGGCGTGTGACCGGGAGGCGGGTTAGATTCGGTTGTTTGTATTACCCCGTGGTCATGCTTATACGATGTGGGATTAGTGGCGTGCGACCACGAGGATACTCATGGACATGCTTATACGATGTGGATTAGGGCATGTGACCGGAGGCGGGTTAGATTCAGTTGTTTGTATTACCTATGGTAAATGCTTATCGATGTGGAATTCGGGGCATGCGACGCGAGGATATTGTTATTCCATGGATTCGCCTCCATGAGATTAGTGTTGGTGGATCACGGTAGATAGTTTCGTACTTGCCCGTCGGTTTTATGATGCGAGTGGATCGGTGGTTCGTTTTCTACTTAGCGTCAGTTTTAGGACACGTGTGGAACTTGGTGTTCATGTATGCTTATTGGTGTTATATTATATCATGGGTGCCGGTGATGAGGAAGGATTCCACGGGCATGATTGATATTATGGCGTGAGACCAGTAGTTATATTTGAGTAGTGACTTTGAGGCGTTCGTCCACGACTTGATATATTGCTTATGTATTGTATGCTGTAGGTTAGCTATCATACATGTCTCTGTTTTATTTAGTGTTATGATTTCATTCACGGTATCTTGTTTCACATACTTGGTACGTTCTTACGTCTTGACCTCCTTGAGGCTGCGTTCATCTGCGTGAGTTTAGAGTCTGTGATTTGGTGATTTGCAGTGTAGGACCTGCGAGTTTTGGATAGCTCCTCTGTTGGGAGTTTATCTTTTGGTATAGTTCGCTTGATGCAGGCTTTTATGCAGTTATGGAGTGCAGTGGGGCCTTGTCGTCATATTTGATATAACTCTTAAGTGCGTATTCATATGTAGGATTGGACTGCGTATGCGATGTAGTGTCTTTTGTTTATGTATATTATATGGCAGCCTTGTCGGTTTTTCCCTTGTACGTATGTTGGTTTTGAAAAACAAAATGAGGAGGTGTTATTTAAATTCCGCAGTTTACTTGTGTTGTTAATGTAGAAGTGTGCCCAGGTAGGGCACCAGTCATGGGCCCGGGGTTCGGGGCGTGACATCCCGTCGCCGCCACTATTCGGTCGACACCTGCACTTTGCTGCACGCGCGCATGATAGCAACCACGTCTCAGTGAACCCCTGCCGTCGCACGGCTGCCGCGCCGCATTGCGCTCAAACCACTGGAGGCGTCGCTCCGGCGATAGCCGTTGAAGTGATGCCACCGCTGCCTGTTATCTTTTTGTGTTGTTGAAACTTGCCGAAGTTTGAACTCCGGTGACGACATTGATTTGTTTCTCTTTCCTTGCTATTACACATATTGTGGTTTGGTTGGACTGATTTGGAAATTTTGTATTACTGTTGTTGGTTGTCGGACTGATTTCTGGAGTTTTGGTATTTGGCCGGAGTTTGCAAAACTCCGGCGATGTTCGTCGGTTTGCTTCTGTTTTGTTGGGCTGATTTTGCGCCATTTTAGTATTTTGGCCGGAGTTTTAGGACTCGTGGCGTTCTGAAAATTCAGTGATTTGTTTCATTGTATTTCCATTTGTTCGTGACATCCTTACTATTTTCGGTGATGTTGTGGGCTACCGCTTTGCTATTTTCTTATTTGCGTTGGACTAATTTTCGCTGGTTTTGCTATGGTATTTGTTTGTGGGTATTAAGTTGCTTCTGGTGGTTTTGTGGGTTTACCATTTGTTATGATAATCGATTTTGGGACTAATTCTGGACAGTTTCGCCCCATTATTTTTATTAAACTGATTTTTTTTAAAAAGAACAAATGCTACACTTGGTATTTTACTGATATTTAACAAGATACTACACTTGGTATTTTATTGATTTTGAACTTGATACTATACTGGCCAAAGAAGGATTTATCCGTCGATCTGGAGGCCTCCATGGTAAGAGAGACAGAATATGTGGGTGAGGAGGAAAGTGAAAAGATTAGACGAGAATGCATAGTATCGTTCACCGGGTGGTGAGTCGGCCCAGTAAAGCGATATTGGTTTCTCATGTATTAGTATCCTTGGCATAACACTAGTGAGCCCATTATATAATAAAAAAATATCTTCTACATATATATCTATATATATATACATACATTGTGTTTGTTTGGTAATTTATTTATTATTTACTAACTCTTATACTAAGTGTCTTTTGCAGGTACCCGGAGGCGCACCCCAAAGTTAAAGCATTCACATAAAATAAAATAAAAGCGAAAAGTCGCTAAATTCTCTTCATTACATCTTTTTTTATGATTATTTGCTTTTATTACTATCTTGTTAAATATATATCTATTTTAAATATTTGCATGCCTAGTTTAAATATCTCTTGGTTGATTTAATAATTAGAACACCTTTAGAATTGTAGATTGCATGTTAGCACAATAATATTAAGCCTAAGTTTGAACGGATAACATGAGTTAGCGGATCTTAAAGGATGCCTAACCCCTTCCCTTTAGGATAATAAAGAACCCTTACCTAGAATCTCACATAGCTTTCGCAGACCTTTAAAAATGGAGATCATTCGTAGTATTTTATGCTACATTTTTTAGTGTCCTAATTCACTATAAGGCCAATTTCACCTTTCAAAATGGAGATCATTCGTAGTATTTTATGCTACATTTTTTAGTGTCCTAATTCACTATAATAATTAGGTGGCGACTCCTTTAAATGCATTTTAGGAATCAACCATACGTAGTACTCCCGTTTCGACTACGGTTAAAATGGGGTGTTACAGCATGGCGATTCCGCTGGGGAAGACTAGGTTCTTAACCATAACAGACTTAGATTAATTATTGTGCTTTATTTTTTCTTTATTTGCTTAAATTGTCTCTTTTGTGTTTTATACTTATTTGCTTTTATTTTTACCTTTTGCCTAAACGGTTCTTCTTTACATATGAATATATGCATGCTGTCTTAATTGCTATATGTTAATGCTTTTCCTAAACTGTCATTCCCCTCATATCTCCTCCCTTACGAAAAATTAACACTATCACACACTTCTGCGAGGTGCGCTTTGCACATAAATTTCTTTCAAATACCCAAATTTAGGAGAGTTGGCATTTCTGCGGAGAATCGGTCCACCGTGGCGCGTAGCCTTCGCTCGAGTAGTCCGCTCGGGAACCATTGCGTCTAGTAAGCCAAATCTTAGCAAAATTAGGATAGAGTTATACCTCCCTCTTTATTTTAAGTCATACATGCATACACCTTAAGTGGGTTGATCCACAGTATCGGCGCTATTAGAAAACGCCAAAACTTGTCGGCGGGTTCATGACCCAACGACCAACCAACATACTATGTGTAGCGTGATAATGATAGACAAATCTAAGCCTAAACATGACATGCCGAATTGAAAAAAGTGCACCGTCATTTGGTCGCCATTTCCAACAAAACATTGCAGTTTAACGACATGGACCTTTTATCATAATCTCGCATATTTGGCGTTTAGGCCCACCTCTGGCATAAAAGAGGTCACAAACATGCTAGGACGCGCATTTGATATCTATATAGTCTGTTTGCTATGGTAATGTTTGTTTCTTTCAACTATGTGCACTTTAGTATGATATTTTGCTACTTCACTTTGTGCATTCGCTAAGCATTAATTACGAGTTATACTAGCTTGGTTTTCTAGGGCTGCATTATGCCTTGCATTATCAGCACAATACACGGAAAACCCATATCTCAAACAAAATTTTCTCAAAATTTTATCACAATTCGGAACTACGTGTGACCTGATTCAGTGGAGGATCGTGGCGGCCATTCGACCTCGATCCTTTTAGAAAAATCCTAATTTTTCATCTCTTAAAAATCACTTTATTCTCCTTCACCGGCAAACTATGATTTAAACCGGGTCCTTTGGAAAAATGCATAGGCGGCCATATCAGCTTTGGTCCCATCTTTGAAAAAAAAAAACACTCGAAGTCTAATCGACGAACCCAACTTCAATAGGGCTATGCTCCTAGACTATGTATCTACTTGATCTCTATGGCGAGATACGTAGGTGGTCACATCGGACTCAGTCCAACTCTTTCTAAAATCTTTTGCCTTTACTCTACCGGTTACAAAGCACACTCCATCCAATCTCTGCGATAGGATAGTAAAAGTATTCCATATCAAATTCGGTCTCGTCCATTCGACATCCGCTTATGCCGAAACTGGGTGTCACGACCCGACCCCGGGCCCGGTGCCTACAGGCACCTTTCGGTATACATCGAGAATAATATGGAACATACGCGACTTAATAAATGCTTAAACATAAAATAACAACGGTGGCGATAAGGCCGCGCAGTACAATATATGCAATAAAGCAGTACATTTTTTCTTAACAACCCGATCCACAAATGTGACTCTGGACCTCAAGAATAACAACTCACGGGACGGGGCCGCCATACCCTGAATGTACAACGGCCAGAGCAATACTAGGGATAAGCCTCCGGAATAAAAGAGCTTCTCAACAGCTGAATAGTGATCCTAAGGGCGAGGATCAACAACATGTACTCTACCTGCGACATGACGCGGCCCGAAGGAGGTCGACAACGTGTACCAAATATGTGAAGCGGAAAATCTTGTAATGAAATCATAAGTCTATAATAAAGCGGAGACATGTATGATAACTCGATTAACGATTACGATTGCCTTACTAACAATGAGAGTAATAGTAGTATCTTACAATATAAAATAGGAAACTTACGATCAGCGGGACCACCCGCTGATGTCATTAAGCGATCCCTCACGGGACTATTTCACCGCATAGGTCGCGTGGACCCGCGTGAGTATTCCTCGCATGGGACTATTTCACCGCGTAAGCCGCTACGGACTCGCGCGGTATTAACCGCGCGAGTGTATCCGCGTGGGACTATTTCACCGCGTAAGCCGCGCGGACTCGCGAGGTATTCCTCGCGTCGTGGGTAGCAAATCCACGGAATATGCAAATGTCACAAACGGGAATGACCGTAATGAATAATTTACCACTAGCACAAGCGGCTATCATACATAACATAAGCATTCACGAAGCAACACGCGATATATAAGCAAGTTAGAATCCACAACTTCTTATTGTTCTTGTTCACATACACTCTCGTTTTAGTTTACTTAAGGCACTAACATGTCTTTTATAAAGATCAGAATTTAACGAAGTACTACGTACTTCTACTCTTTAAAACAAATGACTCTTTTTAGTATAACACTTCGAAGATACTATTAACCATAGTATCAGTCATGATACTTTTCAAGACAAGTCGCGATACCTTTAGAAATAAAGTTAGGTTTCTAAATCAAGTGACTCCTTTTCTTATAAAACCTTAGGCAATTGATGCCTTAAAATCAAATTGCCTTTCATTAAAACAAGTCGTTTATCATACTTAAATTACTTAGAGTAAACCATTCTTTTAACTTTCCATAAAGCTATTATAACCAACTTCCCATAAAACCGTTATACTAGCTTTATACATTAACAACTTACATCTTCTTTATAACGAGAGACTTAAACTTTCGACAAAACAAGTATCGATAATACTTTGACATACTTAAAGTCTCTTAACTTTTGAAAGCCAAGATATCCTTAATATTTAACAAGTGAGTTAATTCCACTAACTTTCGATCAACTTGGACATTCTTAAAATAAGCCGGGATATCAAATGGACTGGATTGTCAAAATCTTATGCGTCTGTCGTCTATACATTTACAACTATTCATGCTCGAGAGATAAGAAAGTTCCACATACCTCTTGGTTTAATCCACTGCTAAGTCGATTCGCATTACAAAGTATGTCGACCTATAATGACCGTAATGCGTCTATTAACATCTTACTTGAAGCGTAGAATATAATAAGTGTAAAGTCTCTAAATTCTACGGAAAATCGGACGCCTCGCTTTGTTTCTACTCACTTGCCACCTTTTTAATTTGAATACAATAACCAAACACGCCACATTTAAGGCGATCAATGCGATCAACAATAGGGGATTACGCCTACTAGGCGTGTAAAATTCCGCCAAAGCGATATCAAACTAATCTGACTTACTAGGCCAATTCGGCAAACTTGAGATACTATAACATCAATTCTTATCAATTTCCATTTCAATCCAAATTGTTAGTATAACGTGATATCAAGTCATGATCGATTATACTACTATAATCTTGAGTAAGTAACGTCGATAATTACAGTAAGCGACCAAATTGTAATCGAACTTCACATGGCACATTACATTTGGATTTTAAGGCTACAAGCGATCCATAATACTTATAAACTTGACACATATACTTCATGCTAGAAACATGTAAAGCTAACAATAAAATAGATAATCTTGTAACACTTTTAAGAGACAAGATTATACCTCAACGAATCTTAATCCAACTCCAAATCCGAAGTCGCTCCTTAGCAACTTAGAGCCTATTCAAGACACTTCAATCCGCCACTTGAGACCCTTAGAACAACACCAACCAATTTCCTTCAAACTTCCAAACAAAACCTAGAAAGCAACTAGGTTTTCACCTTTGACTATCTGAAAACTCTCTTTTAAGATTTTCTATTGAGATACACTCACAATACACTCATGAACCTTGGTTTAAAGTGGGGGGCTTAATGAACAAGAAACAAAAAAAAATCTTTTTTCTTTTTGAGTGAACCCGAGAGCACTCTTGTTGCTCTTCCAATTTCTTGAAATATTTTCTAAGTGTTGGACTCACTCTTGCTACTAGTAGTATTATATAACACAATTGAGGGTCAAGATGTGAACAAATGGGTGGCTTGGATGAGCTCTTATTAAATATCAAGACTTTGTGGACCCTTTGACTTAGTCGATATTCTCAAGCTCACAACTTGCAAGACTTGTCATCCTAAGACTTTGGTCAATGACCATTTGGCCATGACATAGTGCGTCGAGGCAAATATAAGGGTGACACGTGTCGCCTCCAATTCGTCACAATATTCATTTTAGACAATTTCATAATTAGATAAATTTTTACAAGTCTCGCCTCTCGACAACGTTGTGAGTTCTTACGTCGTTCTTAAAACATATCTGTAAATACGGTGTAACATTCTTCCCCAGAAACATTCGTCCCGAATGTTCCTTTGAAGTCAAACTTTAAGATAAGCGACATAGTCTTCTTTTCTGACCCCTACGTACCAATAATGCCACCGTGGCCCACATAACAATGCTCGTACAAGATGTCAGTTTGAATCCATGTGTCAGCGTTGGTTATCTGCATAAAGCCTGTGACTCTAAGCTTACTAATAATCTTTCGGATAAGCCGCCTTATCCGCCCGTGAATCAAGTCTGGACCAAATAACTGAACCTCGCCTATGTCGAACCATCCAACCGACGATCTATACTTTCTTACATACGAGGCCTCATACAGGGCCATATGAAAACTAGAAGGGTATCTGTTATCGTACGTTACACGACAAGAGACAATTAACCTTCCCAGCTATTCCTGAAATCAAAAACACGGGCTGCGACCTATCCTCGAGTGCACGGATGATGCGCTCGCATGCGTCGATGCGAGGGTGTAATGCAACACGAGACTCACGTGTGTCCACTAAAACCATACGAAAAACCTCCGGAAGTTATATGTAATCGAGCTCGTCATGCGTCATCATAAGCGTAGGAACCCGTGCGATCTCACAATCCCTACTATAAAGCTAGCATAACCTCGGTAGAGTAAGTGGTCCTAATCAGGAGAACACGGTGGTTTCGTCGACTATTTACCATGACCCCGAGTCGCACTTCCTACGATGCGATGCCACCTGTAACAAGATCCGTATTAAATACGCCCGTGCCTAAGTCGAGGTCTAAATCGCTTTGTAATAGCCCAGGGCTTACGGTGTTCAACCATGACTGCTACTAATTCGGATATTAAGCAGCAACTGCGCTTCGTCCTTTTTGGTCATCTTACCGTACGTACATACGAGGTCACGACACAACTTAGTCGACCCCGAACAATTTGAGCAATAAGCACCGTATGCCTCCCCTAAAACCTGCTGACTAGTCCTGTAGTATCGGTACACGCATTTTGTCCTCGTATCCACGGCCTCGTCGGTGCTACTCAAGCGCTCTTACTCCTCTCGGAGAAATGGTATCTCGATACCGTATCATGCTGGATCCTCATCGTCGCCTCTTTACCTCCTCAGCGGCGGAAGACTCGTCAACCTCTCGGATCTAAACTTCATTAACCTTGGAAACAATTAATCGAACCCACAGGCTCGATGGCGAAGAATCTCACGGACGCGTCCGATCATCGAGTGCCTAAGCGGCATACTACTCTTAGATCGCGACTAAGAGTATCTTTTCTTATCTTGGCTTTCACTGGGTGGTATAGGATATCGATATCACGATCCTTGAATAACTCTAACCACCGTCGTTGTCGCAAATTCTCTGCCTCGGTCTGCGGATATCTGAGGCTTTTGTAGTCTGCGCGATATCCACATGAAGTCTAAATATCGTCATGCCCCGAATCTTCAAGGCATGATTTAAGCTGCATGACTCTAAATCGGAGTGGCGTAATTTCCTTTCACGCTTCCTAACTACAGGAAAACATAGGCTCTATCCTTATCGGGTTGCGTTAGCACACAGCCTAATGACCTCGACATGCTATCATAATAACCTAACCCTACAGTCTTTTAGGAGGAGTTAGAGCGTAGTCGAGTCAACATCTTCGAATAGCTGGAAGCCTTTCTCATTCTGTGAAATATTCGGGTATCCTTAATCTACTTTATGGTTCATGTTTCCTTTCTCTGTTGCAACCAAACTTGGTCACTAAACTTAGATTTGATTCCTTTGCTTGCCTCGCGGCTAAGACTTCTGTCGATCACAATTTAGTGGGGAGGTTTTCCTTGATCTCGTCAGTAGTAACCCGATGCTACCACGTTTCCTCGAGTGTTCTTCGCCCATTATTTACTAATGGTCTTACACTAGTCTGGGGTCATCATATCGTGCAACATACATAATAGTCGTATTCTCTTTTATCAATCTAGTCGAACCTTACCTTGGAAACTACTATTAGCAAAAGTATTTCTATCACGATTCATAATGCGATTTCATACATCGATGACTGCATTTATATCTTTATGATACTTCCGACCAATTCGTGCGTCGTTCTTAATTACCCAACACAACACTCTTCCCGGTTATCCTGGCTGTAACCTATGGCATGGCGATCACGAAGACTTTACGTCTCGTATCCCCGTCTAACAACATGGGTACATGACCCATGTCGTAAAACTATCTTTTCGTGGGAAGAGAACTTATCTCCCTTACTTAAACTTTCCTTGGAGTCACAACCCTAATAACAGGGTCCTCTCGCGGTCCAGTCAATATCTAATCATCACGCACCACCTTTAAGTTCGTGTAGATTTTCCAACCTACCAAAGATGCCTCGACTTTCATGGCGACACTCGTATTTCCTTGCACATTTTCACGAAATTATCAGAAGGTCGTGGCCGACCGCCACACCAAACCAAATCGAAGTACCTCGAGGGCACTCGACAAAAATTCTTCAAATTCAATTATTACATACTTTGCGTCGATTTACCTCGAGTGAACAAGTCGCGCGGACCAAAAAGAAAACAATGATGCGAAGGAAGGATAATTCCTTTGGTTACTACCACTTAGCTTCCTTTACACTTGGTTGCTCTCTTTCTTTGGTGCGTACTCTTTCCGTACTTCCAAACTTATACTAGCATCGTACAAAAATTCCATAATAATTCTGGCCTCCATCTTTGGGTTACTAAACTAAGCAATCTGAGGCCCGTTCAGGCTCTCGCGACTTGGTTCGGTGGAACACGTCCGCGAACTTCGTAAAATGATTAACTAGATTTGGGCCTTGCACGCCGTGACCTGTCACGTGGCGGGACTACTACCAACTGATCCCATTTCATTTCAAGCTATGAGGCGACCATTAATAGGTTCCCAACCCGACTGGCGTCGTATTTAACTCTTTTCCTTGGCTGTCTTAACTTTTTACTGCAGAAGGCCTTATATACCTAAGGTCTCGGTGGTTATCACATTCTTAGGCTCATGATTTCCATGCTCCATGCCTACCTTATCGGTCCCAATGTGGTACAAAACTTATCGTAATACCATAATCGTGTTATCTTGACCACAGCAACCATACTTACTCATACGGATCTCACGTACCGTTCTCGAAATTCTACTCGTAGCTCGATCTATTAACATAGTCTTCCATTAATTCCTTAATAATAACTTCTTAAGGGTCCATTTCCTTCTCAGACAGCTCATCATTTCCTAATTATCTCAAATTAGTACGTAAAACCTTGATGAGAATTCATTAAACTATTGCATACCTCCCCGGTATTTATTTAGTCCTTACAAAATCCTGGTAATCTAAAATCATTCTAAGCGACCGCGTCGACCTCATACATAAATCTGCGTAGTTATATGTCACGATACCAACTACAAACATTACCAACTGGATCGCAATCCACGTAATCCTTACCGGAGTCATTCTTTGCCTTTCTCGTAGGCTAACAATCATAACTTGTTGGGAGAGGCGACAACCATCTGACTCTATCGCACGATCTTAGAGTGAGAAGAATGAAACCAATCCTAAATGTCCTGCTGACCTCACGATTATAGATGTGGTGCACAACACACCGATAATCAAGACTCTCTTGGACCGCGATGCGTAGACACTTTCAGAGGACTAAGCTGCTATGATACCGGTTTGTCACGGACCGGACCGCATCGGTGCCTACTGCAGGCACCATTCGGTATACATCGAGAGAATAGCGTGAACATACCTGACTTAATAAATGCTTAAACATAAAATAACAACGAAATTTGGCCGATAAGGCCACGCCGTACAATATATGCAATAAAGCAGTACATTTTGTTTTCTTAACAACGATCCACAAATGTGACTACGGACCTCTAAGAATAACAACTCTGGCGGGACGGGGCCGCCATACCCTGAATGTACAGCGACAATACCGAGGATAAGCCTCGGAATAAAGAGCTTCTCAACGGTGAATAGTGATCTAAGGCGAGGATCGGCCTTACTCTACTGTGGCGTGACGCGGCCAGAAAGAAAGTCGACAACGTGTACCAAATATGTGAAAGCAGAAAATGCGTAATGAAATCATAAGTCTATAATAAAGCGGAGGCGGTATGATAACTCGATTAACGATTACACGATGCCTTACTAACAATGAGTAATAGTAGTATACTTACAATATAAAATAGGAAGCTTACGATCAGCGGGACCACCCGCGCGATATCATTAAGCGATCCCACTCAGGACTATTTCACCCGCGTAGGTCGCGTGGACGCGTGAGGTATTCTCGCATGGGACTATTTCACCGCGTAAGCCCTTACGGACTCGCGTGAGGTATTCTCGCGTAAAGTGTATCGCCCGCGTGGGACTATTTCACCGCGTAAGCCCTTGCGGACTCGCGTGGTATTCACCGCGTCGTGGGTAGCAAATCACGGAATATGCAAATGCCACAAAGCGGAATGACTCGTAATGAATAATATACCACTAGCACAAAGCTATCATACATAACATAAGCCTTCTAGCACAACACAGCGATATATAAGCAAGTTAAGAATCCCTAACTTCTTATTATTCTTGTTCACATGCACTCTCATTTTAGTTTACTTAAGGCCTTAACATGTCTTTTATAAAGATCAGAATTTAACCCGTGTACTACATACTTCTACTCTTTAAAACAAATGACTCTTTTTAGTATAACACTTCGATACTATTAACCATAGTATCAAGTCATTACATTTCAAGACAAGTCGCGATACCTTTACAAATAAAGTTAGGTTTCTAAATCAAGTGACTCGCTTTTCTTATAAAACCTTAGGCAATTGATGCCTTAAAATCAAATTGCCTTTCATTAAAACAAGTCATTTATCATACTTAAATTACTTAGAGTAAACCATTCTTTTTAACTTTCCATAAAGCTATTATAACGACTTCCCATAAAGCGGTTATACTAGCTTTATACATTAACAACTTACATACTTCTTTATAACAAAGAGACTTAAACTTTCGACAAAAAAGTATCAATAATACTTTCAACATACTTAAAGTCTCTTAACTTTTGAAAGCCAAGATATCCTTAATATTTAACAAGTGAGTTAATTCCCTAACTCAATCAACTTGGACATTCTTAAAATAAGCCAGGATATCAAATGGACTGGATTGTCAAAATCTTGTCGTCTAGTACTATACATTTACAACCTATTCATGCTCAAGAGATAAGAAAGTTCCACATACCTCTTGGTTTAATCCACTGCTAAGTCGATTCGCGTACAAAGTATGTCAACCTATAATGACAATAATGCGTCTATTAACATCTTACTTGAAGCGTAGAATATAATAATTGTAAAGTCTCTAAATTCTACGGAAAATGGACGACACCTCCTTTGTTTCTACTCACTTGCCACCTTTTTCAAGGCGAATACAATAACCAAACATGCCACATTTAAGGCCCGATCAATGCAATCAACAATAGGTGATTACCGCCTACTAGGCGTGTAAAATTCCGCCTAAGCGATATCAAACTAATACAACTTACTAGGCCAATTCGGCAAACTTGATATACTATAACATCAATTCTTATCCAATTTCCATTTCAATCCAAATTGTTAGTATAACATGATATCAAGTCGTAATCGATTATACTACTATAATCTTCAAGTAAGTAACGTCGACAATTCTAGTAAGCGACCAAATTGTAATCCAACTTCACATGGCTTACATTCATTTGGATTTTAAGGCTACGATCCATAATGCTTATAAACTTCAACACATATACTTCATGCTAGCAACATGTAAAGCTAACAACAAAATAGATAATCTTGTAACACTTTTAAGAGACAAGATTATACCTCAACGAATCTTGATCCAACTCCAAATCCGAAGTCGCTCCTTAGCAACTTAGAGCCTCTTCAAGACACTTCAATCCGCCAGGACCCTTAGAACAACACGACCAATTTCCTTCAAACTTCCAAACAAAACCTGAAAGCAACTAGGTTTTCACCTTTGACTAATACAAAACTCTCTTTTCAGAGATTTTTCTATTGAGATACACTCATGATACACTCATGAACCTTGGTTTTAAAGTGGGGCTTAATGAGCAAGAAACAAAAAATTTCTTTTTCTTTTGAGTGAACAGAGAGCACTCTTGTTGGTCTTCCAATTTCTTGAAATTTTTCTAAGTGTTGGACTCGCTCTTGCTACTAGTAGTATTATATAGCCTGATGGAGGGTCGAGATGTGAACAAATGGGTGGCTTGGATGAGCTCTTATTAAATATCAAGACTTTGTAGACCGCTTTGACTTAGTCAATATTCTCAAGCTCACAACTTGCAAGACTTGTCATCTAAGACTTTGGTCAATGAACATTTTGGCCATGACATAATTCGTCGAAGGCAACTATAAGGGGGTGACACGTGTAGCCTCCCGTTCATCCTGATATTCGTTTCGACAATTTCATAATTAGATAAATTTTTACAAGTCTACTCTCGACACTTGTGAGTTCTTACGTCGTTCTTAAAGCGTGTCACCGTAAATACGGTGTAACACTGGGGCTTCTTTAAAAGCTTGGCTGCGAAGAAGCGATCGATGCGAATAGCATATTATCAACTACGCTCTCATAGACAAATACTTGAAGCCAGACAACGGTTACAAGTCCGAACACATCGGGCATACTAGTGATCAGAGTTAAAGCTACAAAGTCCGCACAAATCAACAACCCCTTTCAAATCTCACAAATTTTCTCTTGAGTGCGGATAGCGGTGGAAATTTGGCGGCGTTGAAGAGATTTTCGCATAGCGGCTCATTCAGGCCGTATTCTTATCCTCATTCATTCGTTTTTGCATATCTATAACACTAATTATTACATCTATCTTTGATTTTTGTAGGAAGTTTCACATAGCGGCTCGGCCCATGAAAGCCATGTCGCAGCGTCTATGAGCGTCATTTGGCTCGCGAGGCCATTCTAATCCTCATTTCTCAATCATTTTACAACTCTAATTATTTTATTCGGTTTATATTATGCGATTAATTTCATCATAGTAGCTTTGGCCTGCAGTGAAATCACTTTATTACATCCATGTAGCGGCGTTAATCTTATTACGTCCACACAATGGCGTCCTCATATTACGGCTATCAATGGCGTCTATTCGTCTATCGATGGCGTTTTCTTATTCGTCCACATGGCGGCGTCCTCTATTACAACTATCAATGGCGTCGCTTATTCGTCTATTGATGGCGTTCATCTTATTACGTCCGCGGCGGCGTCCTCCTATTACGGCTATCAATGATGTCTATTCGTCTATCGGCGGCGTTCTTATTACGTCCGTCCACAGCGGCGTCCTCGCATTGCGTCTACATAATGGCGTCCTCTTATTACCTCTATCGGCGGCGTCTTCTTATTTTGTTGCCTGGCGATGTTGGCTCGATTCGTCTATCAACGGCGCCATCTTATTATGCTGTCTGCAATGACCTTATCTACGTTTCATCTGCGCGGCGACCATATGTTGCTTCCACTGCGGCGCCCGTCTTATGCGCTGAGCAGGAGTCATCTGCGTGATGCGAGCGGCGTCATGCATCAATGCACGACGCGGCGTCTGCGTCGATGTATGAGCACTAGCGTCATCTGCGTCAATGCACGAGCAGGCATCATCTGCGTCAATGCACGAGCACCGTCGTCTAAATCGCGCTGAGCACTGGCGTTATTTAAGTCAAGCGCTGAGCAGGCGTTATCTGCGTCGATGCGAGCGCGGCATCATCTGCATCGATGCCTAACGCGGCATCATCTAAATCATGCACGAGCGGCGTTATTTAAGTCAAGCGTCGACGCAAGCGTTATCTGCGTCGATGCTGACCTGGCGTCATCTGCGTCGATATGCGAACGGCGTCGTCTAAATCGCGCTGAGCAAGCGTTATTTAAGTCGATGCTTGAGCGGCATCATCTGCATCGATGCACGAGCGGCGTCATCTACATCGCGCTGAGCAGGTGTCATCTTCGTCACAATCGGCCGTAAAGCGATGCTATCTACATTCGTCCGAAGCAGCGTTATCGTTAGCGATGCAGCGACTTGACCACGTAATGTCTCATGAGGCGATATTCCTACTCACAGAATCACATTTCTTATAGTCATGCTTTATCATATTTTATCGTTTTAACAATTATGCACTAACTTTTCTTAAGTTTTAGCCTACAGGTGTTATACCAGTATTTTGGTATATGCGTGGGGCGTGCGTGAAAATTTGAAACTTATACTAAGGCTTGGCCAAATTAATTTTGTTCACAACACGTTTAGAGTCGTTTTTGGCGAAGCGTTTTCCACGACTTTGAAGGGAATTTCGGCTATGTCATTTTTAATTTTGCGGATTTTTAGAGGCGAAGCGTGTTGGGCCAACAAGAGGCGCCACTTGGCACCCTCCCATTAGCGGACGTAAGGGCTCGGATTGGACGAAATGGAGGTGTAGTTGGTAGGATATTTTGTGTGTTAGTTGGTCGAGGACACGTGGGTGAATCTTGGCCTACACTGCCTTGCACTTGGCGAGATCTTGGCCGTTGGTTGGCCTTCACTTGACCTATAAATACCCTTCCCTTTGAAGACTTCTTCATCCAAAAAATCTCTAAGTCTTGAGAGCTCCCCTCACTTTAGTGAGGCCCCCTTGGCAGAGTAGCGCCCACTCTAGTAGTGTGGCGTGGGGTACCCACTAACTAGTTGCTTTAGTATAATACCTTTGTGGTGTAGAAATACTCTCAAAGTATTGTTATAATGCCCAATTACCTTAGTAGTATACCTTGTTGTATTCTAAGGTTATACCTATCTGAAAATGCCGAGAAATACTATTATACTTAGTCGATCCAAAATCGAAACCTAGGAAAATCTCCATAGTCAGTTGGAACATTGTGTAGAAGTTGGTTAGAACTTCTAAGGGTGGTTTAGGCGGGTTGGGCGCTCGGAGTTGGAGCTAAGCGATTGCCGGGATCGACTTTAACTAGGATAATTATGGGCTTATCGAGGTAATTATCTTGTCCTATTGTAATTGGAAATTACATATTGTTAGAATATATAGTTGAGGTATACTATATATAGAACTGAGCGTAGTTATCGGCAATGTCTTTTGACTTAAGCTGAATAATACTTAATGATGTCTTACGACTTAAGCTGAATTTAAAGAAGAATCTTGAGCTGTAATTACATGAGATTTGTATTATAGTAGACTTGTGTAGTAATGTAGTGGTGTATAATTGTACAGTTAGGGTTAGGCGTATAACCCCTGGTTGGCTTGGTAGCGGCCTCGATAGAGGAGGAGATTCTGTTATTGCGGGAGAGTCTTTGCGAATTTTGGTAGAATGTTCTACGATGAGATCTAAATGTTAATAAGCGCCTTGTGGCCTTATAGGTTGAAGTACTACGTGTGGCGCGATCTACTTGGCTTAGGAGTAGCGGCGGTTGGAAGTACTTGGGCGTTTTGCTATTAGTCGATACTCGTCGCGGTATGTGAACCTCTTCCTATCTCTTCTAGCATGATATGTGTGAACTATGTAGTGCGGTGAGCGTACGTGTGCTAAATGTATTTGATTGGTTTAAAACATAAAGTGTTATAACGGCTTTATGGGAAGTTAGTTATAACGACTTTATGTTGGTAAGAAAATACTTGTGGCCTTTAAAGGTAAGCGATTTGAACTATAAGCGGCTTGTTAGGTGTTAATAAAGAACTTGAAGTATTTCAAAGATTTTGAATCATTTTGAAAGAAGAAGTAATACTTGGTTTTGAAAAACTTAAGAGTTATACTAGCTTTATGGGAAGTTAGGTATAACGGCTTAAGAATGTTTCTTGATTTGGAAATCAGAATGTGTCGACAAACCAACTGCGGCGTTAATAAAAAATGTTTTGACTAATTAAGTATTATTAAAACCAGTAGAAACTTCCATCTGCATAGAAGCTAAGATGAGACAAAATGATATTTCCTAGATCACAATTCTTTGTAATAAGATTGTTATAAACAAGAATATCTACTCACATATAAGACTTATGTTTCTCAGTTGTTTAAAGAGAATTATATTCTTAAATGAATAAGACTATGAACTACGAAACCTTTCTAAAATAAGAAGCGTGAACATTTGAAATTAGGCAAACTTGGGCGTTTGGAAAATAATGTTGTTACTTGATTTTACAAAGGTAAGTGTTTGATTTATTTAAAAAGGCAGTCACTCTATTTTATACTCACGGGTATTGTGTGACTTATGTAAAAGCAACGGATCTTTTAAAAGATTTAATGTACGAAGTACTTTAGGAGTAGATACGAACTTGTTAGCTTAAAAGTACCTTGTGTGAATAACTTGATTGTCTTTGGTTTGAGATAGCACTTGTAAATACTTTCTTGTTGATGTGATAAGTGAAAATGTTAGGATCTACGTGTGTTAGTATCTTGTGTGATCGTGATGTAAGGGTCATTCTTGTTGTGCTTACGTTGTTAAGCGTTAAGCGGTGTACTATTATTGTATCACATACCCTTTGACTTGTTATCACAGGGCTTGCCACGCGATGCGGGTCTTTCACGGCTATCACGGTCCTCGTGACTATGCGGTCACGGTAGCTCGGGTTGATCATTCGGTGTTTAGCGATGCGGGGATTCCTATGCGTCTGTTGAGACTATGCGGTCTTTTGAGACTATGCGGGTTGCGGGAGCCTAGGCGGATACGAGGTTATTTGCGCCGATGCGGGGTATACCTCGGTGATGCAGGACCGTGATTGAGAATACCTCATGCGGTCGTGTGTGACCTATGCGGGCTGCGAGAGTTCGAGGATAGGCAGCGCGCATTGATATTGCGGGCGAGTGGCGGCCGATCATGTAGTGCGGTCTAGAAGACCTCGGGATACGGTTGTGGTATTTTTGATGCGTGGGTCTTAGTAGTCGGCTATGCGCCGTACTTGCCGTCACGGTTTTATTGTGATAACTTGAGGCGTGAGTCACGACTTGACATATTGCTTATTTATTGTTGTGAGCGTAGTTTGCTTATCATACATGTCTCTGCTTTATAGACTATTATGATTTCATTTCTGATATTTTTAGTTTCACGTACTTTTTGTTATGCGACCTCCTTGAAGTGCGTTCATCTGCGAGTTGAGAGTACGCGATCGTTGATCCTAGCTCTCGAGTCACGGTTTGGCGTTGGGAAGCTCCGTTTCTCGGAGGCTTATCGGTGGTATAGTCCCTGTCGTAGTAAGTGTTTACATTCGGGGGTTTGGCGGGGCCTGTCGCGTAGTTGTTATCATATCATTCGTAGAGGTTTGTAATCTTTGTTGTGGGCGGGGTTTGTAAAAAGTTAAAGCATTCATGTTGAAAAAGTTGTCATTTATATATATCTTAGAAAAGCAAGTTTTCTCAGATTATTGTTTCATATTTCATAATATGTCTTGTATCGTTTCGTTCGTGATTACTACGATGTTGTGTCACTAGGGTGCGGGGTAGGCACGATCCGCGGGCGGAATCGGGTCGTGACAACGAGTTCTCAATTCACGGGAAGCGATTGCGGCGCGTGCGTGCGAGACAACATCTCGGCATTGACGCGTGCATGCGATGATGACGTCGACATTTGCGGCATCGACATATCACGCGGGGACGCGTCTACGGAGAATTGTATTTTCTCATATATTCATGCTTTATCATTTTACGTCTTAACAATTATGCACTAATCTTGTCAAGCTTTAGCTGCGGGGCGTTAATTCTGAGGCGGGAGCCTGGCGTGGAACTATCTCGGCGAATCGAAGCAATTTGTACCTCGAACATTTATCCGCTCTCTTTGACATCCACACAGAACCGGTTATCACGCGCAGTATACCTGTATTTCCGGAGTATATACGTGAGGCGTCGTATACAATTTGAGCCTTAAAGTAGGCATAGGTTGAATTTGTGCATAGCTACCAAAAGGAGTCATTTTTGACGAAAGCGTTTCCTGACTTTCGAAGGAAAATTCCGGCTATGTCATTAATAATTTTTGCGGATTTCAGAGGCGAAACATTTTGGACCAGCGGGAGGGTGACATGTGTCACCTCGCATTGGAAAGAGGTTGGACTGACAATTGGAGGCTAGTCTTGCGTTTTTGGTGTGAAATTTTGGTCAAGGGTTAGGTAGGATATTTTTGTGTAGATGGATAAGGTAGCACGTGGCTAAATCTTGGCCTTACACTTGCTATGCACTTGTCTTCATCTTGGCCGTTGGTTGGCCTTCACTTGACCTATAAATACCATACAAGTGATGAACTTTCTTCGTCCAAAAATCTTTTCTAAGTGTTAAAAATCCTCCCCCTTTAGGGTTGAGTTAAATCGACTCTCCTCCTTTGAGAGTCTTGGCGAGGGCCTCCACTCCCCTTTGTGGTGCCCTAGCCAGGGTACCCACTGCCTTGTTGTCTCGTATAAATACCCCTTTTGTGGTATAGAAATACTCTCTAGTAGTGTTATAATGTCCAAATACCTTGGCCCCAAATACCTTGTAGTATTCCCAGTTACACTTGTACAAAGCCAGAAAATACTATTATACTTCCTCGATCCACAAAAGCGAAACCCTAAGTAAATCTTCACGTAGTTGAAGTTATAAGTAGAAGTTAGTTAGAACTTCTAAGGGTTGGTTGGAGGCGGGTCGGGCTAGCGGAGTAGGAGCTAAACCTTGCTCGGGATCGACGTATAAACTCGGATAATTTTGGGCTTATCGAGGTAAACACTCTTGACCTTATTGTAATTGGAAATTACATGTTGTAGGAATATATAGTTGAAGTATACTATATATAGAACTGAACATTATAATTGTGCGGCAATGTCTTTTGACTTAAGCTGAATAATACTTACGGCGATGTCTTGCGACTTAAGCTGAATTTAAAGAAGAAGCGAGCGTAATTACATAGGGGTGTATTCTGATGGGCTTGTGTAGCATTCTTGTGTAGTAGAATTGTACGTCAGGTTAGGCGTGTTAACCCCGCTGGTTGGCTTGGTAGCGGCCTCGATAGAGAGGAGATTTACGTTGTTGCGGGGAAAGTCTTTGCGAATTTTACGTAGAATATTCTACATTGAGATCTAAAGATATTAATAGGCGCTTTGTGGCCTCATAGGTTGTAGTACTACGTGTGGGTGATCTGCTTGGTGAGAGTGTAGCGACGGTTTGAGTACTTGGGCGTTTTGCTATTAGTCGATACTCGTCGCGAGGTATGTGAACCTCTTCTATCTGTTCTAGCATGATATGTGTATAACTATGTAGTGCGGTGAGCGTCACATGTGTTAAATGTATTTGATTGTCTTTAAACATAAAGTGTTATAACGGCTTTATGGGAAGTTAGTTATAACGACTCTCATGTAAATGAGAAATGCTTTGTGGTTTTAAAAGATAAGCGGTTTGACTTATAACCGACTTGTTGTAAAAGAACCTTGAAGTATTCTAAGAGATTAAGAAACCTTTTTGAAAGAAGTGTATACTTGGTTTGAAAACATAAAAGTTATACGACTTTATGAGAAGTTAGGTGTAGCAGCAAGAGATAAAAAGAATGGTTTAATGGTTTAGAAGTTAAGAGACTTATTCTTAAAAGATAAGAGACTTGACTTAATATGGATGTTTGTGTGAAACCTCGTTCGTGAGTAATGAGTACTTGGTTTTGGAAGGAATAATGTTTCTTGATTTGGAAATCAGAATGTGTATCGACAAACCAACTGCGGCGTTAATAAAGGAAATGTATTGAATAATTAAGTATTATTAGAACCGATGAAACCTCCATCTGCATAGAAGCTAAGATGAGACAAAATGATATTACATTTCTAGATCATGGCTGCTAATAAGATTGATTATGAACAAGAATAACCTACGCCTAAGGCGTATATTTACTCGATTGTTTTAAAGAGATTAAGACATTGAACTATGAACTTTTCAAAAAGAGACTTGTGTATTTGAAATTAGGCAAAGCTGGAACTTTAGGAAAAGAAAGGCATTGTGTTGTCTTAAAATGGTTTAAAACATAAGGTGTATAACAACTTTATGGGAAGTTGGTTATAACGACCTTATGAAAACAAAGAAAGGTTTTATCATTGGTTTTAATGTGGTAACTTGCCTTTAAAAGGAAAGTATGGAAGTTGTTTTGGTTTACTTAAAAGATATAAGTCACTCTATTTTTATACTACGAATTGTCGGGTGACTTTTATAAAAGGATTAGATCCGTTAAAGGAATTTAACGTCGTAGTACTTTAGGAGTTAAAACCGGACTTTGGCGTAAAATGAAAGTACTTTGAGTTGTGTATAACTTGCCTATGCTTGTTGTTGTGAAACTTGCCTATCTTTGTTGATGTGAAACTTGCCTATGCTTGTTGTTGTGAAACTTGCCTATCTTGTTGTGATAGCCTTTGTTGTGCAAAGATTGTGTTTATACTCTGGCGTCTCTCGATGGAGGGTCGGTTGACTTATTAAGAACTTACTTGGGCGTCTGCGTGTGGCGGAGAAATTCCGCAGATGCGTTCTGTTGATAGTGTTACTTTTGTTAAATCACTTTGGACATCTTGACACGATCGTAGCGCTGCGGGTATCTTCCACTTTGATTACCGCCTTGTTGTCTTATTGTTTCCCTTTGGACATCTTGTGCGATCGTGGCGCGGGTATGCTTCCGTTTGGAATCTTTGTCTTATTGTTTCCGCTTTGGACTCTTGACCACGATCGTGGCGCTGCGGGTATGCTTCCGTTTGGAATGTTGTCTTATTTGTTCCACTTTGGACATCTTGACACGATCGTGGCGCGGGTATGCTCCATTTGGATTTCTATCTTGTTGTTATCATATCATACTGCCGGCGATGAGGAAGGTACTCATGGCGGGATTGATGTTGTGGGCGTGAGACCACGAATTGATATAAGCATTATGTGTATGTCTTGTAGTTTGGTTATCATACTGTCTCCTGCTTTTATAGACTATTATGATTTGATTCTGATATTTTCTGATTTCACATACTTAGTACTGTTATCTTGACCTCGCTTGAGGCTGCGTTCATCTGCGAGTAAGTCGTCGGTTGTCGATCCAGCTTTTAGGATCACCTTTGCGTGTTGGGAAGCTCCGTTCCTTGAGGCTTATCTTTGGTATGTTACCACACAGTGCAGTAGGTTCTTGTACATTCGAGGGTATGGCGGGGCCTGTCCGTCATAGTTGTTATATAAACTCTTAGAAGTGCATGCTTTGTGTGGCGGGGTTTGTAAAAAGGATAAGCTGTTGGGTATTTATGTATATATGATGAAAGTATTGTTTTGGTTGGCTTTGTTTATTTTGTCTCTAAATTCATGTTCATGTTTTTATTTCGTGATTTTCTCGATGTTGTATCATTAGGGTGCCGGGGTAAGGCACGATCCGGGCCGGTTAGGTCGTGACAAAAGTGGTATCAGGCGATTAGTCCTCGAGAAAGTGTCTGACCGTGTCTAGTAAGTCTTGATTATCGGTGTGTTGTGCATACGTCTATGTCGGAGGCTATAGGACATTTAGGATTGGTTTCCATTCTTCTCATTACGAGATCGTGCCTTAGAGGCGTGTTGTAAGTTGGACCCTGCAGCGTATCTCGTTTTTACGATTATGCCTCGCGTGAAACGGCGGGCGAAGGGCAAAGCGTGAGAAATCTGAGTAGAAGCGGCGATCTCTGAAGACCGCGATACACGAGCCTCGATCCTGGTAGGCGAAGGACATGGGTTCTGAGAATGGCGATTAATGGCGAGTTGTGGCGAACTTGAGGATAGGCGGATCTGCGATTCCGGCCCGATAGCACCGTAGTTCACCGGCGACGGTTTGAGATTACGGGATTTTACGAGTGTAACGCGAGTTTTATGGGTGAGGCACGAGGATGATCGCGAGTTCATCCGGCGATTCTGTGAATCGTAAAGTGATCGAGCATCGGAGACCGAGTCGGTGGTCACAAGTTACGCATCAGCTGCGTGATACATGATCGGTGGTTTGATCGTGGGAGCTGTCGGGGAGAGCATGCAGCTTCCGGCTTTATGGGGCGAGTTCTGAGGCCTTTCTTGCACATTTCTTACCTCGCGAGATGAGAGGGCTCAGGCGACAGATTTTTGGTGTTGCGGCGAGCAGGCGTGCGGTTGGGAGTACAATGTGAGTTCGACTCATTGGCGATGCGTCCGCGTTAGTAGCTAGTATGGAGGATCGAGTGCGGAGTATATTCTGAGGGCTCGATGATTACCTAGCGAGAGAGTTATTGGTGTAGCTCTTGGTGGGCATGGACGTTGCCGCATGCGAGCTTATGCACTTGGAGGTGAGGCGGAGAAATCGGCGAAATAACGAGTCGTGAAGAGGCGAGCAGCGAGGTCCTTTGGTGACTTCGGCGGACGCGCCAGGTGAACTAGTTATGCGCCTCACTTGATCTGAGTGGTCCTCCGCGATATTGAGCATCAGTATTGGGAAGCGGTCGGGGCTCGAGGTTGATTTCGAGAGAAGCGAGGTGTTAGCGGTGAAGCCACCCTGCCTCGTTGTGACGTTGTGGTAGACTCGCGGTGGGAGTGTCGTGCTAGTCAGGGAGTTTGTTTTACATGCGGCAGCGAGGGCCATTTAGGAGAAATTGTCCGAGCCGAGTGTGGCCAGTAGGATAGCCAGACTGAGGATCGATTGCGGGTTCTTTACCTCCGTAGTCGAGCGGGATGTTCATGCCGGGCCGCGGTAGAGTCGCGGTGGAAGTTCCCGATTTTAGCGGTCCTGAGATCGCCTATTTTTGGTATATCCTTAACATACAGAGTTTTGTATGTATTGATGTTGTGATGATGTGTTTAGTGTTATGTTCGGATAGCTTTGTGCTAAAATGTGATTTAGAAACACAGTTAGTGAAAAGGGTAAGCACAGGGGTGAGAAATGATGAACCTTAGAATATTACAGTTGAGACCTTAGATGTAAGGCAGTCTTGAGCACAAGATCTTGCGGGTGATCTTTGTCGGAATGTATTATCATCGTAGAGTAATTGTGGGAAAATTTCCTTGGGTAGTGTAAAAATGGAAGTGGTAGCTTTCGCGACTGTAGAGGTAAGATTGTTGGGATCGGGAGCAGGCGTGATGCGTAAGTGGGTCGGGTTGGGGCCGTGTTGAGGGCCAACCGCGGCCGGTTTCAAAGTGAGGTCGGCTGCAGGTGGTCACTTGGTGGTAGGGTCACGAGGCGCTAGGCCCGTGATTAGATAACAGTCGTAGAGTTTGTGGTTATGTTCAGCGAGCGGATCATGAAGGCGGGAATGGCCTTAAGGGAGATGCGGTTAGTAAGATGACCAGTTGGAGGTAGTGACTCGAGGTTTTGGAACTAAGCGATGGCGAAGTGTGATGCATATACTAGAGGAGTTCAAGTGTCAGAAGGGCACGGCAGTAAGGAAGGAAGAGAGCGTGTGATATTTAGTGGCGGTGTGGCGTTGGCAACTTGTTAGAAGAAATTCTTCGTTATCAGTCTCGAGAAGGAACATTCGGGACGAATGTTTCTAAGGAGGAGAATGTTATACCGTATTTCGGAGTATATCGTGAGGCGTGCGTATCTGATTTGAGCCTTAAAGTAGGCATAGGTTCGAATTTGTGCATAGCTACCAAAGGAGTCGTTTTTTGAAAGCGTTTCCTGACTTTGAAGGGAAAATTCGGCTATGTCATTAATAATTTTGCGGATTTTCAGAGGCGAAACATTTTGGACCAGCGGGAGGGTGGCGTGTGTCACCTCGCATTGGAAAGAGGTTGGGCGGCAATTGGGCTAGTCTTGCGTTTTGGTGTGAAATTTTGGTCAAGGGTTAGGTAGGATATTTTTGTGTAGATGGATAAGGTAGTACGTGGCTAAATCTTGGCCTTACACTTGCTATGCACTTGTCTTCGTCTTGGCCATTGGTTGGCCTTCAGACCTATAAATACCATAAGTGATGAACTTTCTTCGTCAAAATCTTTTCTAAGTGTTAAAATCCCTCCCTTTAGGGTTGAGTTAGATCGACTCTCCCTCCTTTGAGAGTCTTGGCGGGGCCTCACTCCCCACTTTGTGGTGCCCTGGCCAGGGTACCCACTGCCTTGTTGTCTCGTATAAATACCCCCTTTTGTGGTATAGAAATACTCTCACAGTAGTGTTATAATGTCGAAATACCTTGGCCCCAAATACGTAGTATTCCCAAAGTTACAACATGCAAAGCCAGAAAATACTATTATACTTCCTCGATCCAAAAGCGAAACCACTAAGTAAATCTTCAGTAGTTGAAGTTATAAGTAGAAGTTGGTTAGAAGCTTCTAAGGGTTGGTTGGAGGCGAATCGGGCGCGCGGAGTAGGAGCTAAACCTTGCTCGGGATCGACATATAAACTCGGATAATTTTGGGCTTATCGAGGTAAACACTCTTGACCTTATTGTAATTGGAAATTACATGTTGTAGAATATATAGTTGAAGTATACTATATATAGAACTGAACATTATAATTGTGCGGCAATGTCTTTTGACTTAAGCTGAATAATACTTACGGATGTCTTGCGACTTAAGCTGAATTTAAAGAGAAGCGACTGTAATTACATAGGGTGTATTACGGTAGACTTGTGTAGCATTCTTGTGTAGTAGAATTGTACCGTCCGGTTAGGCGTGTTAACCCAGGATGGCTTGGTAGCGGCCTCGATAGAGAGGAGATTCTGTTGTTGCGGGGAGAATCTTTGAATTTTACGTAGAATATTATACATTGAGATCTAAAGATATTAATATGCGCTTTGTGGCCTCGATAGGTTGTAGTACTAAGTGTGGAGTGATACCTTGGTGAGAGTGTAGCGACGGTTTGAGTACTTGGGCGTTTGCTATTAGTCGATACTCGTCGCGGTATGTGAACCTCTTCATATGTTCTAGCGTGATATGTGTATAACTATGTAATGCGGTGAGCGTCACGTGTGTTAAATGTATTTGATTGTCTTTAAACATAAAGTGTTATAACGGCTTTATGGGAAGTTGGTTATATGACTACATGTAAATGAGAAATGCTTTGTGGTTTTAAAAGATAAGCGGTTTGACTTATTGAGCTTGTTGTAAAAGAACCTTGAAGTATTCTAAGAGATTAGAAACCTTTTTGAAAGAAGTGTATACTTGGTTTGAAAACATAAAAGTTATACGAACTTTATGAGAAGTTAGGTGTAGCCTTAAGAGAGATAAAAGAATGGTTTAATGGTTTAGAAGTTAAGAGACTTATTCTTAAAAGATAAGAGACTTGACTTAATATGGATGTTTGTGTGAAACCTCATTCGTGAGTAATGAGTACTTGGTTTTGGAAGGAATAATGTTTCTTGATTTGAAATCAGAATGTTTATCGACAAACCAACTGCGGCGTTAATAAAGGAAATGTATTGAATAATTAAGTATTATTAGAACGTAGAAACCTCATCTGCATAGAAGCTAAGATGAGACAAAATGATATTACATTTATAGATCATGGCTGCTAATAAGATTGATTATGAACAAGAATAACCTACTCGCCTAAGGCATATGTTACTCGATTGTTTTAAAAGAGATTAAGACATTGAACTATGAACTTTTCAAAAAGAGACTTGTGTATTTGAAATTAGGCAAAGCTGGAACTTTAGGAAAAGAAAGGCATTGTGTTGTCTTAAAATGGTTTAAAACATAAGGTGTATAACAACTTTATGGGAAGTTGGTTATAACGACCTTATGAAAACAAAAGAAAGGTTTTATCATTGGTTTTAATGTAGTAACTTGCCTTTAAAAGGAAAGTATGGAAGTTGTTTTGGTTTACTTAAAAGATATAAGTCACTCTATTTTTTATACTACGGTATCGGGTGACTTTTATAAAAGGATTAGATCCGTTAAAAGGAATTTAACGTCACGTAGTACTTTAGGTTAAAACAGGACTTTGGCGTAAAATGAAAGTACTTTGAGTTGTGTATAACTTGCTATGCTTGTTGTTGTGAAACTTGCCTATGCTTGTTGATGTGAAACTTGCCTATGCTTGTTGTTGTGAAACTTGCCTATGCTTGTTGTGATAGCCTTTGTTGTGCAAGATTGTGTTTCTATACTCTGGCGTCTCGATGGAGGGTCGGTTGACTTGTTAAGAACTTACTTGGGCGTTCGCATTGATAGTGTTACTTTTGTTAAATCACTTTGGACATACCGACACGATCGCGTGCGCGCGGTATGCTTCCACTTTGATTACCGCCTTGTTGTCTTATTGTTTCCCTTTGGACATACGACACGATCGTGGCGCGGGTATCTTCCATTTGGAATCTGTCTTATTGTTTCCTTGGACCTTGACACGATCGCGTAGCGCGCGGGTATCCTTCCATTTGGAATGTTGTCTTTTTCATTCACTTTGGACATACTGACACGATGCGTAGCGCACGGGTATGCTCCCATTTGGATTTCTATCTTGTTGTTATCATATCATAGACTGCCGGCAGTGAGGAAGGTACTCCACGGGCAGGATTAATGTTGTGGGCGTGAGACCCTGAATTGATATAAGCATTATGTGTATGCATTGTAGTTTGGTTATCATACACATCTCCTGCTTTTATAGACTATTATGATTTGATTCTGATATTTACTGATTTCACATACTTAGTACTGTTATCTTGACCTCGCCGGAAGTGCGTTATCATGCCGCAGTAAGTGCATCGGTTATCGATCCGCTTTTAGGATCACCTTTCGGCGTTGGGAAGCTCGTTCCTTCGAGGCTTATCTGTTGGTATGTTACCCGATCTGTAGGTTCTTGTACATTGAGGGTATGGCGGGCCTGTCCGTCATAGTTGTTATATAAACTCTTAGAGTGCATGTATTTGTGGCGGCAGGTTTGTAAGGATAAGCGTTGTATTTATGTATATATGATGAAGGCAATTCGTTTTGGTTGGCTGTTTATTTATTTTGTCTCTAAATTCATGTTCATGTTTTTATTTCCGCTGATTTTCTCGATGTTGTATCACTGGTGCAGGTAAGGCCGATCCACGCCCGGTTAGGGTCGTGACAACCCGAACCGGGCGTGGATTGGTGCCCTACACGCACCTTCTACCTTAATCAACACGAGTAAACTGCGGAATTTAAATAACACCTTTTTTTTTTTTATTACCAACGTACGTGCAAGGCAAAGCCGACAAGGCTGCCATATAATATACATAGACCAAAGACACAACATCTTACATGAGTCGATCCACGTATGAATCTGGACCTCAAGAGTTATATCCGAACTATGACGGGACAAGGCCCCGTGTACCATGCTCGTACAAAAGCACTGTCTTGAAAGAACTTATACCAAAAGATAAAACTCGACGAAGGAGCTATCCAAAACTACGGCGGTCCTACACTGCCGATCACCAAACAGCGTACCTAAACTGCGGCATGAACGCAACCCCAAGGAGGTCTGAAGAATGTACCAAGTATGTGAAGAAGAGGTGCGTAATGAAATCATAACAATCTAAGCAAAGCGAGACATGTATGATAGCGAACCTACGAGACACAACACATAGCGATCATAATAAGTCGGGGACGCGTGCTCAAGTCATTTCTAAAATATAACCATGGGTCTACGCCTAATATCAATCGTGCGGTGGAATCCTTCTCACCGCCGATCCATGATATAACATAACATCAATAGGCACACATGAACACCAAGTCCCACTCGTGTCATAAAGCCCCATCAGATGCAAGCAGAAAGCGGCGGTGTGGTAAGGGTATAATGTCTTGGGGTTTACCCTCACTTATACTCTTACTCGAGAAGGTGGTATAGCGTCTTGGGGTTTACCCTCACTTATACTATTACCCTATCTCAACGTGGTCACAAACAAAACATAAGCACTACCATGTCTTCTTATAAAAATCAGGAATTTAACCTAAGTACTACAAATAGCGGAGGCATACGTGGAATCTCACATCAGCCAGACGATCCAAGTACTTACAACAAGACAATGACCTCCAACCGAGAGTCGCAGCAACTTAATAAAACATAATCCTTGCACTCAAAGGCTATCGCCAGCACACATAGGCAATTCTCAATTAATCAAGCCAAAGTACTTATCAAGGCACACATAGAATAATTCTCATTTAACAAGCCAAAGTACTTATCAAGGCACAAATAGAATAATTCTCATTTAACAAGCCAAAGTACTTATCAAGGAACAAATAGAATAAATTCTCATTTAACAAGCCAAAGTACTTATCGAGGCACAATTAGAATAAATTCTCATTTAACAAGCCAAAGTACTTATCGAGGCACAAATAGAATAAATTCTCATTTAACAAGCCAAAGTACTTATCGAGGCACAAATAGAATAATTCTCATTTAACAAGCCAAAGTACTTATCGAGGCACAATTAGAATAAATTCTCATTTAACAAGCCAAAGTACTTATCGAGGCACAAATAGAATAATTCTCATTTAACAAGCCAAAGTACTTATCGAGGCACAAATAGAATAATTCTCATTTAACAAGCCAAAGTACTTATCGAGGCACAAATAGAATAAATTCTCATTTAACAAGCCAAAGTACTTATCGAGGCACAAATAGAATAAATTCTCATTTAACAAGCCAAAGTACTACGTACGTACATTCTTTTCAAAAGACTCCTTTTTATGTAAAATCCCAAGATACTAACACCCGTAGTATCAAGGTGTGTCTATTTTTCAAAGTAAGTTACTACACTTTTAGAAAACTCTTTTCAAAGCTTGAAATCAAGTAACTTCAATTTTTCACAATCTAGGCATCTCATGCCCAATAATCAAAATAGACAACATTCTTAACCTTCCATAAAGCCGTTATAACCAACTTCCCATAAAACCGTTATAACCCTTTATGGTTTTAGACAATTTCATTCTTTTTATAACCAAGAGACTTATACTTAAAACCAAGTATCACAAACTTTCAAATCAAGTTTCTTAATATTTAGAAAACAAGTTTCTTCTACCTTTAAACCTCAAGTAACTCACACCTTTAAAACAAGTTACTTCTCTTAAATCATGTTATTTCTCCTCTCTTAAAACAATTAAGTAAATCACTCATTTAACTCCCTAAAGTCATTACAACAACCCTTAGGTTTTGGAACTAAGGCAAGCCAAAAGGTTTGGAAACCACTTCCTTTCAAGACTCCATGTACTTTAAGTAAAATACTTTCACTTTTAAGAATCCAAAATTCACTAAGGAAATGGATTATACAACTTACAATTTAAACATCAAAGTACAATCAAGGAGTACATGTAAGCTAATTCTATTTTAGGCAATCCAAATACAACCAAGGAATGGATCGTTTAAGGAGTAGAACTTACTTTCTTTATCTTAAGGAATCATGCTAGAAGAGGAGATAGTTCACATACCTTTCGCTAATATCCACAAGCTAAGCCGAATACGCGACGTAAAAGTGTCAACCTATAATGGTCACAACAAGACTATCAACTTCTAGTCTCTAACGTAGAATAATACTAAGTATACGCCTCTAATTCTACGGAAAATAGGCAAGACTTCCTTTGTTTCTACTCACTTTGCCACCTTTTTCAAGGCCGAATACAATAACCAAACATGCCACATTTAAGGCTCCAAACAACAACCAACCAAAAGGGATTACACGCGCTTACAATACGTAAAATTCCGCACAATTAATATCAAGTAGTTTCCATATTCAAGCCATTCTCTACCAGCGTAAATATAACACTAAGTCCTTTCCAAATTCTTTTCGATCCAAGTTCTTAGTCTAACATGTTATATAGTCATTAACAACTTCACAACTACAATTTCCTTCTTTAAACAACGTACGCGACTTAAACTAATAATCAACTTGAATTCCAATCTTATAGCTAAACATGCTAGTTTTGGATTAGGTTCCAATAACGATATACTTATCCAACTACATAATATATAACTCATGCTTTGCTAATAACCATAGCTCTGATCAATAAGTAAACTTAATTGCTAAACGACAAAATTTATACCTTTCAAGCCCTTAAAATTTCCAAGATTCAAAGTGGGTGCCTTAGCAATTCTTAGCTCCTTTCCTTAAGTTCCAATCGGCTCAAGCACTCCTAGAGGCCTATGAAGAACCCATCTTCAAGTTCCAACTTCAAAGTTGAAGAACTCCTTTAGTTTCCGCCATGACTAACGTGAAAACTCCGCTTTTTCGAAATCTTTCTATCGAGATAACCTTATAATACCCTTTAGGGACATTGGGTCAAAGTCTTGTGAACAATGGATCAAAATCACAAATTTTTTTGTGGAACCTCCAAACCCGAAGCGATAATGGCTATGCCAATGTTCTCTCAAATTTTCTAAGTGTTAAAAGCTAGTCTTGCGCTAGTGTAGTGAATATATAACACCTTGGATGGCTTAGATTAATACACTTGTGGGCTAGGATGAAGGATCATTAATTAAAAAGCCATGGGACAAGTTGACCGTCAACAATCTCGCTCAAGACTTATTTTCCAAGATGGTCAATGACCGTTTTACCCTCTCAAAATCGACCAAGACTCGTGGTGCCACGTGTCGCCCTCTCGTTCGTCCATAAAAATGCAGAACCTCGTGGGCCCGCAAAACGTAAAATTTCTGTGGGCCCCACGTGACCAATCAGAAAAATAAATTTCCATAATGCTAATAGGTTCCATACTCTCAAATAATACATTTTGAGAATCCAATTCTCAACAACGAACATTTTTCCTTTCCGACGTTCGGAACATTTCCCGTCGGAAAAACAATTCTTCCTTTCGTATCAATTTACAAGTCTTGTTTCCTTTTGTACATTCTCTTTTACATGTCCTGGACTTACGGGGTGTAACATTCTTCTCCCCTTAGAAACATTCGTCCCCGAATGTTCTTAGTCGGTTGCTAAGATCTACAAACTCCGGCATAATCTTTATACTATGCCTAATACGGTCAAAGCACAAGACCAATGATGCCACACATGGCCACCTCATAACACACGTGAACATATCAATGGACCTTCCGTCCGCGACCCCTTCTCACAAAACTCGAAGGTTACAGTCTTCTAAAACACGGGATCCTTAGAGGTTCCTTTCTTTCCTTACTTGTCATACTTTCTCGTACTTTCAAACTCATCTAGTACACGTACAAAATCTCCAATTTTGTTTCTCTTCTCCAATCCTTGGAGTTACTATCCAAACTTGGCCATATAGTTACTTACATTCCCATTAAGGCTCTTCTCGGTCCTTACGACCTAAGGTGGAACGATCCACGAACTCGCATAACGATCAACTAGACTTGGGCCTAGCACCCTCGTGACCCTATCACATGGCGAGACCATTTCTAGCGACATCACCCCATTCCACACTACGGTGACGAAATGAGTCCATAACCCGACTCATCGTCACACTTAACTTCTCATTCTTAGTCTGAAATAAATCTCTCTCTTACCTCAAGGTACTTCTCACCCTATCCCCTATACACTAGAGGTTTGTCACATAAGCCAAAGTATTCCTACTGCACATTCTTCCCTATTGGTCTTACACTGTTATGGGGCAATTACTCTTTGTGAGCTCTACACAACTATAGTCCCAGTTCACTTACCATTCTTGTCAACATTCTTAACTTCTCACTTTACTAATCAAGGTATCCCTACCTCTGGGGTACTATTACTTTACAACTCTAGCAATAAAGGGAAAACATATACGCTAGGGTAAAATCTGAATCTATCAACGCACATATGATTCAAAGGAATCAAAATATACCTGTAACCCCGTGCGATGTCGCCTCCTGATCCTGCCCCGTAGTCACGTCATCTCTGCGGTTCGAAGGACCGCCAGAACTATAAACTCCACCCTGACCTCTACCACTGGTCGACATCCAACACCTCGCAGGGAACGACACTGTGTGGAAAGGTAACCAACTACCGGCCTCAGGTCGAGCCACCTCACCATGCTTTCTTCTAAAAGGACATACCACGAATATGGCCCGACGCCACAACAAAAACAAACACCTGTGCCATAACGACATTTCCCCGAATGACGCTTACCACATCTGATACACTGAGGAATAGGTGGCCTCGATCGAGAAAATCCTCTGCTCCTCTGAGAACCTCGACCACTGGAGCTTGGACCGGCTCCTAAATACCTTGTGGGGTCCAATATCCCACCTGTGAACTGCGGGGTATGTCTTGGGTAGTGGGACGAATATCTCACTTGGCCGAGGCACTCGTCCAAAACTCACCGAATAACCAACCGGTCTAGCCTCTTACGCAGATCTCCGCGCCGCCTCTATCCCCGTGACACACTGCATCGCCGAGTAACCTCTGCCGATGAAACTGAGCACCGCTATCTTGGTCGATAACATAATGGCTTCCTTCTGACCTAAAGTCTTCCCTAATCGGCGAAGTGGAGGCTCGTGTCGGCCTCAAAACCCGCGCAAGAACTCGATCGCGAACAACATCCAGATACCTCAGGCATAAGCCCTACCAACTCTCTGAGTCGACTAGTAGCTCTCGCTACTCCTTTGCCCTTCTGGGCCGTTGCCCTCCTCGAGGCATAATCAGAACACAACAATACGTCGAGAGGAATTATCTTACTAACACGGCTACATGGCACGATCTTAGAGTGAGAAGAATAGAAACCAACTCCTAAATGTCACAGTAGCTCTCGTTTATGGGCGTGGCGCGCAACACACCGATAACCAAGACTCTACTAGACACACCAGAGACATTTCGAGGATCGATCGCTCGATACCACTCACACTCTGAACCTCAAGCGTGGATCGGTGCCCTACCGGGCACCTTCTACCTGTCAACACGAGTAAATCTGCGAATTTAAATAACACCTTTTTTTTTTTATTACTAACGATGCGAGGCAAAGCCGATGCGCCGCCATATAATATACATAGACCAAAGACACAACATCTTACATGCAGTCCAATCCACATATGAATATGGACCTAAGAGTTATATTGAACTATGACGGACAAGGCCCCGCTGCATCCATAATCGTAAAAGATCGCATCGAAAGAACTTATACCAAAAGATAAAACTCTCAACGTAGGAGCTATCCAAAAACTCGAAAGGCGGTCCTACACGCCGATCACCAAACAGCATACCTAAACTGCGGCGTGAACGCACTTCAAGGAGAGTCGAGACAAGAATGTACCAAGTATGTGAAACAGTAGGTACTGTAATGAAATCATAACAGTCTAAGCAAAACAGGAGACATGTATGATAGCCAACCTACAGTACACAACACATAAGCAGTCATAACAAGTCAGGGACGCATGCCCTCAAGTCATTTCTAAAATATAACCATGGGTCTACGCCCATAATATCAATCATGCCCGTGGAATCCTTCCTCACTGCCGGCAGTCCATGATATAACATAACATCAATAGGCACACATGAACACCAAGTCCCACCTGTGTCCTAAAAACTGTACGGGCCAAGCAGGAAAACGAGCAAGTGGTAAAGCAGGGGGTATAATGTCTTGGGGGTTTACCCCTCACTTATACTCTTACCCTGGAGAAGGTGGTAAAGCATCTTGGGGGTTTACCCCTCACTTATACTCTTAGCCTATCTCAACCGACCATCAAACAAAACAAGCATGGGGTATAATGTCTTGGGGTTTACCTCACTTATACTCTTACTCGGAGAAGGTGGTATAAAGATCTTGGGGTTTACCCTCACTTATACTCTTACCCTATCTCAACCTGATCAAACAAAACATAAGCACTACCATGTCTTCTTATAAAAATCAGGAATTTAACCTAAGTACTACAAATAACTAAGCATACGGTGGAATCCACATCACCGCTTCAGTGCGTCCAAGTACTTACAACAAGACAGCCGGCCCTCCAACCGAGAGTCGCGGCAACTTAATAAAACATAATCCTTGCACTCAAAGGCTATCGCCAACACACATAGGCAATTTTCAATTAATCAAGCCAAAGTACTTATCAAGGCACACATAGAATAATTCTCATTTAACAAGCCAAAGTACTTATCAAGGCACAAATAGAATAATTCTCATTTAACAAGCCAAAGTACTTATCAAGGCGCAAATAGAATAAATTCTCATTTAACAAGCCAAAGTACTTATCAAGGCGCAAATAGAATAAATTCTCATTTAACAAGCCAAAGTACTTATCGAGGCACAATTAGAATAAATTCTCATTTAACAAGCCAAAGTACTTATCGAGGCACAAATAGAATAAATTCTCATTTAACAAGCCAAAGTACTTATCGAGGCACAAATAGAATAATTCTCATTTAACAAGCCAAAGTACTTATCGAGGCACAATTAGAATAAATTCTCATTTAACAAGCCAAAGTACTTATCGAGGCACAAATAGAATAATTCTCATTTAACAAGCCAAAGTACTTATCGAGGCACAAATAGAATAATTCTCATTTAACAAGCCAAAGTACTTATCGAGGCACAAATAGAATAAATTCTCATTTAACAAGCCAAAGTACTTATCGAGGCACAAATAGAATAAATTCTCATTTAACAAGCCAAAGTACTACGTACGTACATTCTTTTCAAAAGACTCCTTTTTATGTAAAATCCCAAGATACTAACACCCGTAGTATCAAGGTATGTCTATTTTTCAAAGTAAGTTACTACACTTTTAGAAAACTCATTTCAAAGCTTGAAATCAAGTAACTTCAATTTTTCACAATCTAGGCATCTCATGCCCAATAATCAAAATAGACAACATTCTTAACCTTTCATAAAGTCGTTATAACCAACTTCCCATAAAGACGTTATAACCCTTTATGGTTTTAGACAATTTCATTCTTTTTATAACCAAGAGACTTATACATAAAACCAAGTATCACAAACTTTCAAATCAAGTTTCTTAATATTTAGAAAACAAGTTTCTTCTACCTTTAAACCTCAAGTAACTCACACCTTTAAAACAAGTTACTTCTCTTAAATCATGTCATTTCTCCTCTCTTAAAACAATTAAGTAAATCACTCCTTTAACTCCCCTAAATTCATTACAACAACCCTTAGGTTTTGGAACTAAGGCACTAGCCAAAAGGTTTGGAAACCACTTCCTTTTCAAGACTCCATGTACTTTAAGTAAAATACTTTCACTTTTAAGAATTAATACTTCACTAATGATATTTATTATACAACTTATAATTTAAACATGAATGTACAATCAAGGAGTACATGTAATCGATTTCTATTTTAGGCAATCCAAATACAACCAAGGAATGGATCATTTAAGAGTAGAACTTACTTTCTTTATCTTAAGGAATCATGCTAGAAGAGGAAATAGTTCACATACCTTTTCGCTAATATCCACAAGCTGCTTCGAATACGCGTGACGTAGAAGTGTCAACCTATAATGGTCACAACAAGACTATCAACTTCTAGTCTCTAACGTAGAATAATACTAAGTATACGGTCTCTAATTCTACGGAAAATCGGGCAAAGACTTCCTTTGTTTCTACTCACTTTGCCACCTTTTCAAGGCCGAATACAATAACCAAACATGCCACATTTAAGGCTCCAAACAACAACCAACCGAAGGGATTACACGCCTTACAATACGCAAAATTCCGCCCACAATTAATATCAAGTAGTTTCCATATTCAAGCCATTCTACCAACATAAATAACAACACTAAGTCCTTTCCAAATTCTTTTTCGATCCAAGTTCTTAGTTCTAACATGTTATATAGTCATTAACAACTTCAACAACTACAATTTCCTTCTTTAAACAACATGCGACGACTTAAACTAATAATCAACTTGAATTCCAATCTTATAGCTAAACATGCTAGTTTTCGGATTAGGGTTCCAATAACCAATATACTTATCCAACTACATAATATATAACTCATGCTTGCTAATAACCATAGCTACAATCAATAAGTAAACTTAATTGCTAAACGACAAAATTTATACCTTTCCAAGCCCTTAAAATTTCCAAGATTCAAAGTCGCGCCTTAGCAATTCTTAGCTCCTTTCCTTAAGTTCCAATCCGCTCCAAGCACTCCTTAGAGGCCTATGAAGAACCCATCTTCAAGTTCCAACTTCAAAGTCAAGAACTCCTTTAGTTTCCGCTCATGACTAACGTGAAAACTCCGTTCAAATCTTTCTATTGAGATAACCTTATAATACCCTTTAGGACATTGGGTCAAAGTCTTGTGAACAATGGATCAAAATCACAAATTTTTTGTGTGGAAACCTCCAAACCCGAGAGCAATAATGGCTTTGCTCAATGTTCTCTCAAATTTTCACACGACCGAACCTGGCGTGATCGTGCTTACCCGGCACCCTAGTGATACAACATCGAGAAAATCGGGAAATAAACACATGAACACGAATTAAGAGACATGATAAAAAAACAGCAACCAAAACAGCTTGTTCAGGTATATAAACATAAATACCCGACGCTTATCCTTTTACTGCATCGCCACAACGATTACATGCACTTAAGAAGGATAACAACTATGACGACAGGCCCCGCCATACCCCCGAATGTACCGTAACCTGCACTGTGGTAACATACCAAAGATAAGCCTCGAAGGAACGGAGCTTCCCAACACGCTAAATGTGATCCTATAAGCGAGGATCGACGTTCGATGTACCTCTACCGCGGATGAACGCAGCTTCAAGGAGGTCAAGCACAACAGTACCAAGTATGTGAAATCAGAAAATCAGTAAATGAAATCATAATAGCCTATATAAAGGTGAGACATGTATGATAACCAAACTACGCTTCACAACATAAAAGCGCCATGTCAAGTCGTGGACTCACGCCTCAAAGTCATCCTCACGCCCGTGGAACTTCTTCCTCACCGCCAGCCTAGGTACAAATCATGTGATACGTATAATATGCCTCGCCCATCTCATGGACCCAGATAGAAACGTGTGGATACATTCGGCTCATCCCATGAACCTAGTCGAGTGAAATACATTCTGATGAACCGGTAGTCGAGTGAAATATATTCGGATGAACCGGAGTCGAGTGAAATACATTCCCTGATGAACCAGAGTCGAGTGAAATACATTCGGATGAACCTAGTCGAGTGAAATACATTCCGGATGAACCCAGAGTCGAGTGAAATACATTCCTGGATGAACCCAGAGTCGAGTAGAACACAAGATTTGTACAACAAGGCTATCACACGAACATGGTCAAGTTTCATAACAACAAGCATAGGCAAGTTATACACAACTCAAGGTACTTTCATTTTATGTCAAAGTCCGGATTTTTAACCCTAAAGTACTACGTATGTTAAATTCCTTTTAAAGATCCATTTCTTTTACAAAGGTCACCCGATACCCGTAGTATAAAAATAGAGTGACTAACATTGTTAAGTAAACCAAAATGCTTTCCTTTGTAAAATCAAGTAACAACCTTATTTTCCAAACGTTCAAGTTTGCCTAATTTCGTATGCCAAGTTTCTCACTTTAGAAAAGGTTTCGTAGTTCGTAGTTTTAATCCTTTAAAACATAATTCTCCTTTAAAAGTTTTGAGAAACATATGTCTTATATGTGAGTAGGTTATTCTTGTTTATAATCGATCTTATTAATGCAGCCATGATCTAGGAAATGTAATATCATTTTGTCTCATCTTAGCTTCTATGCAGATGGAGGTTTCTACTGGTTTTAATACCATACTTCATTATTCAATACATTTTCCTTTATTAACGCTAGTTGGTTTGTCGATACTCATTCGATTTCCAAAATCAAGAAACATTATTCATTTTAAAACCAAGCACTCATTACTCACGAATGAGGTTTCACACTTTTATCAAAATTCGTATCAATACCATTAAGTCAAGTCTCTTATCTTCAAAAAAATCAGTAAACCATTATTTTTATTACTCTTAAGACGTTATACCTAACTTCCCATAAAGCTAGTACAACTCTTATGTTTTCAAAGCCAAGTATTACTCTTCTTTCAAAAAGGTCTTTTGAAACACTTCAAGTTCTTTATTACTACACATCAAATCCGTTATAAGTCAAAATCAGTTACCCTTTGAAACCACAAAGCATTTTCTTACCTACATAAAGCTGTTGTAACCAACTTCCCATAAAGCCGTTATAACACTTTATTTTTCAAACCAATAAAATACATTAAACACATGACGCTCACTGTACTACATAGTTATACACATATCATGCTAGAACAGATAGGAAGAGGTTCACATACCTCGCGACGATTATCGACTAATAGCAAAACGCCCAAGTAACTCGAACTCGGCTACTCCTTAAGCCAAGTAGATCACGCCATACGTAGTACTTCAACCTATAGAGGCCACAAGGCGCTATTAACATCCTAGATCTCAATGTAGAATATTCTAGAAAATTCGGCAAAGACTTCCCCGCAACAACAGAAATCTCTCCTCTATCGAGGCCCGCTACCAAGCCAACCAGGGGTTAACCGCCTAACCGGACGGTGTACAATTCTACTACACAGAATGTTACACAAGTCTACTGTAATACACCTATGTAATTACAGCTCGCTTCTTATTTAAATCGGGCTTAAGTCGCAAGACATTGCCGTAAGTATTATTCGTGCTTAAGTCAAAAGACATTGCCGCACAACTATGTTCAATTCTATATATAGTATACTTCAACTATATATTTCAACAACATGTAATTTCCAATTACAATAGAAGGTCAAGAGTGTTTACCTCGATAAGCCCAAAATTATCCGAGTTTAAATGTCGATCCCGAGCAAGGTTTAGCTCCTACTCCGCGCTCCAACCCGCTCCAAACAACCCTTAGAAGTTCTAACCAACTTCTACTTAACACTTCAACCGACTATGAAGGTTTTTCCAGTGGTTTCGTTTTTGGATCGAGGAAGTATAATAGTATTTTCGGGCTTTTGTATGTGTAACTCGGGAATACTACAAGGTATTTGGGCTAAGGTATTTGGGCATTATAACAATACTAGGAGAGTATTTCTATACCACAAAAGGAGGGGGTATTATACGAAAACAACTAGTGTGGGTACCTCTACGACTAACCACTACAGCGGAGGAAGTTTTCGCCAGTGGTGTCACGACCGAACCCGGCCTGTGATCGTGCCTTATCCTGCACCCTAGTGATACAACATCGAGAAAATCAATGAAATAAAAACATGAACATGAATTAAGAGACAAGATAAATAAACAGCAACCAAAACAGCTGCCTTTCATCATATATACATAAATACCCAACGCTTATCCTTTTACAAACTCCGCCACAACAATGCATGCACTTCTAAGATTTTTACAACATGACGACAGTGGCCCCGCCATACCTCCGAATGTATAAGAATCTATGCACTGTGGTAACATACCAAAAGATAAGCTCAAGAAAATGGGCTTCCGACACGCCGAATCGTGATCCATGAGCGAGGATCCACCACCGATGTACCTCAACTCGCGCAGATAACGCACTTCAAGGAGGTCAAGATAACAGTACCAAGTATGTGAAATCAGAAAAGATCAGAATGAAATCATAATAGTCCATATAAAGCGAGACATGTATGATAACCGGATGAAATACGTGTCTCGCCATCTCGCGACTTGTAAAATCGTGAAATACGCGACCGCCATCTCGCGACTCTGTAAAATCGGATGAAATACGTGACTCGCCATCTCGTGACTCGGTGTAAAATCGATGAAATACGTGACCGCCCATCTCGCGACCTTGTAAAATCGGGATGAATACGCGACTCGCCATCTCGCGACTCGTGTATAATCGCTCATAACAAATCAACCGCCTCCTCGAGATACGCGGGTACGTAAATACAACAAAGACTATCACAACAAGCATAGGCGCTTTCACAACAACAAGCATAGGCAAGCTTCACAACAACAAGCATAGGCAAGCTTCACAACAACAAGCATAGGCAAAGTTATACACAACTCAAAGTACTTTCATTTTATGCCAAAGTCCGGTTTTAACTCTAAAGTACTACGACGTTAAATTCCTTTTAAAGATCCATTTCTTTACGTAAGGTCACCCGATACCCGTAGTATAAAAATAGAGTGACTAACATCGTTAGTAAACCAAAATGCTTTCCTTTGTAAAATCAAGTAACAACCTTATTTTCCAAACGCTCAAGTTTGCCTAATTTCAAATGCTCAAGTTTCTCATTTTAGAAAAGGTTTCGTAGTTCATAGTTTTAAATCCTTTAAAACATAATTCTCCTTTAAACGTTTTGAGAAACATATGTCTTATATGCGAGTAGGTTATTCTTGTTTATAATCAATCTTATTAAGCACCATGATCTAGGAAATGTAATATCATTTTGTCTTATCTTAGCTTCTATGCACGGAGGTTTCTACCGGTTTTAATACCATACTTCATTATTCAATACATTTTCCTTTATTAACGCTGCAGTTGGTTTGTCGATACTCATTCGATTTCCAAAATCAAGAAACATTATTCCTTTTAAAACCCAAGACTCATTACTCACGAATGAGATTTCACACCTTTAACAAAATTCATATCAATACCATTAAGTCAAGTCTCTTATCTTTAAAAATCAAGAAACCATTCTTTTTATCACTCTTAAGACGTTATACCTAACTTCCCATAAAGCTAGTACAACTCTTATGTTTTCAAAGCCAAGTATTACTTTTCTTTCAAAAGGTCTTTTGAAACACTTCAAGTTCTTTATTACTACACATCAAATACGTTATAAGTCAAATCGCCACCTTTGAAACCACAAAGCATTTTCTTACCTACATAAAGTCATATAACCAACTTCCCATAAAGCCGTTATAACACTTTATGTTTCAAACCAATCAAATACATTAAACACATGTACCTCTACCTTACTACATAGTTATACACATATCATGCTAGAACAGATAGGAAGAGGTTCACATACCTCGCCACGATTATCGACTAATAGCAAAAAGATCCAAGTACTCAAACCGCTTGGCTACTCCTTAAGCCAAGTAGATCACGCCATACGCAAAGATTTCAACCCATAGAGGCTACAAGGCGCCTATTAACATCCTAGATCTCAATGTAGAATATTCTACGTAAAATTCGGCAAAGACTCTCCTCCCCGCAATGCAGTAAATCTCTCCTCTATCGAGGCCGCCACTACCAAGCCAACCAGTGGGTTTGCACGCCTAACCTGACGTACAATTCTACTCACAGAATTACACAAGTCCATCAGAATACACCTATGTAATTACAGCTTCGCTTCTTTAAACTCAGCTTAAGTCGCAAGACATCGCCGTAAGTATTATTCAGCTTAAGTCAAAAGACATTGCCGCACAACTATGTTCAATTCTATATATAGTATACTTAACTATATACTCCTACAACATGTGATTTCCAATTACCATGTATGTTAAGAATGTTTACTCGATAAGCCCAAAATTATCCGAGTTTATATGCCGATCCCGAGCAAGGTTTAGCTCCTACTCCGCGCGCCCGACCGCCTCCAATTCAACCCTTAGAAGTTCTAACTAACTTCTACTTATAACTTCAACTACTGAAGATTTACTTAGGTTTTGTTTTTTGGATCGAGGAAGTATAATAGTATTTTCCTGGCTTTTGTAAAAGTGTAACTCGGGAATACTACAAGGTATTTGGGCTAAGGTATTTGGGCATTATAACAATACTAGGAGAGTATTTCTATACCACAAAAAGGGGTATTATACGAAAACAACTAGCAGTGGTACCCTACCACTAACCACTACAGTGAGGGGGAAGCTCGCCAAAGCGGCCTTCTGTGCAAAGGGAGGGGCTGGACGAGATCAAACAAGAGGAGGAGTATTTGAGACTTAGAAAGATTGCTCAAGTTTTTGGATGAAGAAAGTCTTCAACTTAGAGGGTATTTATAGTCAAGTAAAGGCCAACCAACGGCCAAGACGAAGACAAGTGTGTGCAAGTGTAGGGCTAGATTTCAACCACGTGGACCTTATCCATCTACCACACCAACTTGCACAAATATCCTCCAACCAAAGGCACAAAACGTGCCTCGACTTGCCCTTGCCGCCCACTTGCCCTAATGCGAGGTGACACACGCCACCCTCCCCTTGGTCCAAAATGTTTCGCCTCTAAAAATCCGCAAAAATTAAAAATGCCATAGCCGAATTTTCCCTACGAAAGTCGTGGAAACGCTTTCGTCGAAAAACGACCCTATCGGTGTCAGGTACAAATTTCGAAACTTGCCTAACTTAAGGCTCAAATTATTATACGACGCCTCACGCATATACTGAAATACGGGTATAACATTCTTCCTCTTAGAAACATTCGTCCCGAACGCTCCTTCTCGCCTCAAAACAAACACGCGCTTCAGATAGCCTTCACTACTATACTTATGAAACCAAACATGCCACACCTGGCCACAAAAATAACATGCGCGCGAAAACCCAAATCCAAGTCCACGAGGAAACACCTCTAACATCACAAACTTTTGTCACTTTGCCGCGAGGTTCGTGTCACCGCGACCCAACAAATGGTACCGGATCGCACGCGATCCCCGAGGTCTAAAATATACATCCTTCGTGACCTTCTCTCTTCACAAGAAATGATCATATCTATGCTCGCAATACATGCTCGCTCTACCCTTACTCGCAGACTTTCTCTAACACTTGAATTCTTCTAGTATAATGCACTCATACTTCGCTTCAACACTTTGGAGTCACTACTCCAAACTTGGTCATCTTACTAGCCTCGATCTTCCTTAAGGCCATTCCCGCCTTCACGATCCGCTTCGGGTCGAACATATCCACGAACTCACGACGGTCATCTAAACTGGCCTAGCACCCTCGCGATCCTACCACCTGGCTGACCACCCAGAGTCGACCCCACTGAACAGCCGCGGTTGGCCCGCAACATGGCCCCAACCCGACCCACTTAACGCATCACGCCTGTTTCCGATCCTAACGATCTTATTTATACAAGCCGCGAAAGCTACCACTTCCATTTTACACTACCCAAGGAATTATCCTAACACATTTATACGCAAACCAAGTATTTCAACAAAGACTAACCGTAAAATCTTTTATTCAAGATGACCTTACCTCTAAGGTCTCAACACTAAATATTCTAAGGTTCACACTTTCCATGCCCCCATACATAACCTTTCAACTAACCATGCTTTCTAACTCATAACCAACATAACGCTATCCGAACGTAGCACACAATAAGAAGGTCATTATATCATGCATACAAATCTCTGTAGGTTAAGGATATACCGAATCTACCGCCCACTCTAATCATAAGCCCGCTGGCAGGCGATACGTAGGCGCGATTAACCCGCCATCGACCTTAGGGTCAGTCATTCTGCTTGCATCCTTCCTACTAGACGCTGTCACATGGCTCGACGGCCGCAGGAAAAACAAGCACTAAAGAAAGACGACATTCCCGATGACGCTCGCCACATCGTACACCGAGGAAAACTCAACCCGATCGCTGTAACCTATGTATATCTGCGGAACTAAGCCCGAGCTCACCAGCCCCGAATACTCCGAATGCCCCGACGATCGCGGGGACCACCAGACGGCGAGGTACATAACTAGATCGCCGAGGCGGTCCGCTCGAAAGTTACCAAAGCGACCTCATTGCTCGCCTCTTCTCGCCGATTCGTCATTCCGCCGACCTCTCCGTGCCTCACATCCTAGCGCATGAAGCTGTACGCGGCAATGTCCATGCCCGGCCAAGAGCTACACCCGCATGCTCGCCAAGTAATCATCCAGCCCTGACGTAGCGGTACTCGGCCCTCCATATCGCCTACCACAGGGCACATACCGAGCTAATGAGTCGAACTCACATCAGACTTCTAACCGCCCGCCCGCCCCGCTCAACGCCAAAAATCACACCGAGCCCTCTCATCCGCAAGAAGTGCAAGAAAAGCCTTGAGAACTCGCCCCATACTACTGGAGTGCATGCTCTTCCCGACAACTCCCACGAATCAAACTACCAATCGCAGATCACGCACTGACGCGAACCCAATACCACCGACCGCTCGAGACTCGATCACTCACGATCCAGAGCTGCTTGATAAACTCCCGAGGTCATCCTCACTCTCAATCCATAGAACATCAAGTGGCTACAACTCGTAAAGTCACGAGCCTCAAACTGCTCGCTGGGGTGAACTACGGTGCTACCGGGCCGAATCACGATCTAGCCTATCTCATATTCGCCACGACTCGCCGCATGGGCCATCTCCTTGTACCCCATCTCATCTCGCTTCCAGCCGTGGAACCGAGGCTCGTGTATCAGAGTCTCGCAGCCCACCGCCGCGCTTCTAAACTCGCTGGCCGGGCGTATCGCTAAACTCGCCGTTAAGCACTGCTCAGTGCATCGACCGGCTCGCGCTGCATTCTCAGATCTCACTAACAACTCTTCGATCGCTTTGCCCATCTCGGGCTCGCTGCCTTACGCGAGGCATAATCGTAAAGGAAAGGAATACGCTGAGGGTCCAACTTATCACACCTCTAGGGCACGATCTCGTAATGAGAAGAATGGAAACCAATCCTAAATGTCCTATAGCCTCCTGACATAGATGTGCACAACACACCGATAATCAAGACTCTACTAGACACGGTTCAGAGACACTTTCCGAGGATTAATCGCTCGATACCACTTTTGTCACGACCAACCTGCCCGTGATCGTGCCTTACCCCGCACCCTAGTGATACAACATCGAGAAAATCAATAAATAAAAACATGAACATGAATTAAGAGACAAGATAAATAAACAAAGCCAACCAAAATAGCTTGCCTTCATCATATATACATAAATACCCTAACAATTATCCTTTTTACAAACCCCGCCACAATAAAGGCATGCACTTAATATGTTTACACAATTTATGATGGACAGGCCCCGCCATACTCGAATGTATAAGAATCTACATGACTCGGTAATATACCAAAAGATAAGCCTCAAGAAAATGGGCTTCTCGACACGAATCGTGATCCCATGAGCGAGGATCCACCACCGATGTATTCTCAACTCGCAAAGATTTAACGCACTTCGGGCGAGGTCGATAACAGTACCAAGTATGTGAAATCAGAAAAGATCAGAATGAAATCATAATAGTCTATATAAAGCAGAGACATGTATGATAACCGATGAAATACGTGTCCTCGCCATCTCGCGACTTGTAAAATCGTGAAATATGCGACTCGCCATCTCGTGGACTCGTAAAATCGATGAAATACGTGACTTCGCCCATCTCGACTCTGTAAAATCGATGAAATACGCGACTTCGCCATCTCGGACTCGTAAAATCGATGAAATACGCGACCGCCATCTCGTGACCTTGCATAATCGCTCATAACAAATCAACCGCCTCCTCGAGACGCGAGGTACGTAAATACAACAAAGGCTATCACAACAAGCATAGGCGCTTTCACAACAACAAGCATAGGCAAGCTTCACAACAACAAGCATAGGCAAGCTTCACAACAACAAGCATAGGCAAGTTATACACAACTCAAAGTACTTTCATTTTATGCCAAAGTCCGGTTTTAACTCCTAAAGTACTACGTACGTTAAATTCCTTTTAAAGATCCATTTCTTTTACGAAGGTCACCCGATACCCGTAGTATAAAAATAGAGTGACTAACATTATTAGTAAACCAAAATGCTTTCCTTTGTAAAATCAAGTAACAACCTTATTTTCCAAACGCTCAAGTTTGCCTAATTTCAAATGCTCAAGTTTCTCATTTTAGAAAAGGTTTCGAGTTCATAGTTTTAAATCCTTTAAAACATAATTCTCCTTTAAACGCTTTGAGAAACATATGTCTTATATGCGAGTAGGTTATTCTTGTTTATAATCAATCTTATTAAGCCCATGATCTAGGAAATGTAATATCATTTTGTCTTATCTTAGCTTCTATGCAGATGGAGGTTTCTAATGTTTTAATACCATACTTCATTATTCAATACATTTTCCTTTATTAACGCCGCAGCGGGTTTGTCGATACTCATTCTCGATTTCCAAAATCAAGAAACATTATTCCTTTTAAAACCCAAGACTCATTACTCACGAACGAGGTTTCACACCTTTAACAAAATTCATATCAATACCATTAAGTCAAGTCTCTATCTTTAAAAAAATCAAGAAACCATTCTTTTATCACTCTTAAGACGTTATACCTAACTTCCCATAAAGCTAGTACAACTCTTATGTTTTCAAAGCCAAGTATTACTTTTCTTTCAAAAAGGTCTTTTGAAACACTTCAAGTTCTTTATTACTACACATCAAATCCATTATAAGTCAACCGCTTACCCTTTGAAACCACAAAGCATTTTCTTACCTACATAAAGTCGTTATAACCAACTTCCCATAAAGTTCGTTATAACACTTTATGTTTCAAACCAATCAAATACATTAAACACATGTACGCCTCACCGCATTACATAGTTATACACATATCATGCTAGAATAGATGAAGAGGTTCACATACCGCGACGATTATCGACTAATAGCAAAGTGATCCAAGTACCTCAAACCGTCTACTACCCTGCCAAGCAGATCACGCCATACGCAGACTTCAACCCATAGAGGCCACAAGGCGCCTCATTAACATCCTAGATCTCAATGTAGAATATTCTACGTAAAATTCGCAAAGACCTCCCCGCCCCGCCCGCAACAAACAGAAATCTCCTCCTCATCGAGGCCGCCACCAAGCCAACCAGTGGGGTTTGCACGCCTAACCTGACGTGTACAATTCTACTCACGCAATACTACAAGTCTATCAGAATACGCCCTATGTAATTACGTCAGCTTTCTTTAAATTTAGGCTTAAGTCGCAAGACATTGCCGTAAGTATTATTCAGGCTTAAGTCAAAAGACATTGCCGCACAACTATGTTCAATTCTATATATAGTATACTTAACTATATACTCCTACAACATGTGATTTCCAATTACCACGTATGTTAAGAATGTTTACCTCGATAAGCCCAAAATTATCCGAGTTTATATGTCGATCCCGAGCAAGGTTTAGCTCCTACTCCGCGCGCCCGACCCGCCTCCAACCAACCCTTAGAATTTCTAACCAACTTCTACTTATAACTTCAACTACGTGAAGATTTACTTAGGTTTTGTTTTTGTGGATCGAGGAAGTATAATAGTATTTTCTGGCTTTTGTAAAAGTGTAACTGAATACTACAAGGTATTTGGGCTAAGGTATTTGGGCATTATAACAATACTAGAGAGTATTTCTATACCACAAAATGGGGTATTATACGAAACAACTAGGCTAGGGGTACCCCACTGCTAACCACTACAGTGAGGGGTCTCGGCCAAAGTGGCCTTCTCAAAGGGGTAGGGGCTTTGGACGAGATCAAACAAGAGGGAGGAGTATTTGAGACTTAGAAAGATTGCTCAAGTTTTTGATGAAGAAAGTCTTCAACTTAGAGGGGTATTTATAGGTCAAGTAAAGGCCAACCAATGGCCAAGATGAAGACAAGTGTGGTGCAAGTGTAGGCTAGATTTCAACCTACGTGGACCTTATCCATCTACCACACCAACTTGCACAAATATCCTACCTAACTAAAGGCACAAAAACGCGGCCCTTGACTTGCACTTCGCCTTGCCGCCCACTTGCTCCCAATGTAAGAAGGTGAGACATGTCACCTCCCTTGGTCCAAAATGTTGGCCTCTAAAAATCCGCAAAAATTAAAATGTGTACACCAGATTTCCAGAGTATGACGTAAGTGGAATACGCATAAAAAGTTTGGCCTTAGTTAGCCTTGGACGTTTTCTTTGTACACAACTCACTAAAAGAATCGCTTTCCGACTAAACGCTTCTACGCCTTTCGAGAGTAAATTCCGCTATGCCATTTCTTATTTTTATGGATTTTTCCGAGAGACAAACATTTTGGACCAACGGGAGGATACGTGTCACCCTCACATTGGAAGCAAATGTGGCTTTGGACGATCAAGGCCCAAAGGGGTGCTGGCCTTGGCCGATTGGTTCCTTGCTTAGGCCTTGTTTTGTGCCATGTTTTGTGAGTGTTTTGTGGAGTGTTTTGTGGAGTAGGGTTAGTGCACTTGGCTCGATTCGCCTTACACTTGCCTTGCACTTGTTTTCATCTTGGCCATTGGTTGGCCAAGGCTTGAGCTATAAATACCTCTTGAGATGAAGAGTTCTTCATCCACAAAAGCTTTCCAAGTCTAAAAACCTTCCTTTCCCTTTGTAGCATTTCTTCCAACACCCTCTCCTCGGTAGCTCGGCCGAGGCTACCCCACCCCTAGCCTAGCCAAACCTACCCTCCCTTGGTAGAAAAGTTGCCTTCTTGTTTTGTTATAATGCCCAAAATACTCTAGCCCAAATACCTTAGTACTTAGTAGAAGTTGTGAAGAACTTCTAAGGTTTCTGAGCATACAACTTAGAGCAAAACCGCTTCAAAGGCGCGACTTTTCTAGGATATTATTGGTCTTACCGAGGTAACTAATCCTAACCCTCTTTTGAATTAGAGAATACTTACTGTTGTAGAATAAGAATAAGTATAAATACTTATAAGAATAATCAAATCAGATTTACATAGGACTGTTTTCACAAGAGACTTATATAGCTCACTGTGCAGTGGGAAGTGCTGCCCGACTTACCGTAGAATTACGAACCCTCTGCTTAGAATGACCTTGAGTAGTCTTTGATAGATATCTGTGACTATTATAGGTCGACTCTCTCACACATATTCAACTTGGTGTGGTTTTCAGAAGGTATGTGATTCTTCCTAAAGCATGATATTTTACAATATATAGTACGAGACGATACGTGTTAATCGAATAATAACTACACGGCAATGTCTTTGACTTAAGCTCATTAATACTTACAAGAATGCCTCACGGCTTAAGCCCAATAACAAAGAATCAAAACATTTCAAAAGAATATCGATCATTTTTAACAGAAGATAAATATTTGGTTTTTAAAACAAAAGCTTAAGAGTTATACTAGCTTTACGGGAAGTTAGGTATAACAACTTAAGAAGATAAAAAGGAACTGCTTACTTGTTTGTTTATAAAAGCCTTGTATTGATTTAAGCGTAGTAAGATTTGTGTGATAAGTAGACATATTATGATGCTACCGGGTTAGTGTCTTGAATTGTTGTGTAAAAGGGTCATTCTCACGGCTTACGCTTGTTAACCGTAAGTCCGCTGTATCGTTATTGTATCACCTACCTCGATCGTTATACCGAGGGCTTGCCCCTTGATGCGGTCTATACGGCCTACGCGGTTCGCGAGACTACGCGGAGCGCCGTATGCTCCGTGATTGATCATTCCGGTGTTTAGCCTGACGGGGATTCCTATGCGCGTCCGCTGAGACTACGCGGTCTCGAGGCTACGCGCCGCGAGCCCAGGCGGACGCCGGGTGGCTGCCCCGACGCGGGAATACCTCGCGGTCTCTGTGACTCCATGCGCCGCGAAGTCGTGATCAGGCACGCACGATACTACGGGCGATCGCCTTGCTTCGATCATTCGCGCCTAGAATGCACTGCATACGCTTTTCCTATTATCGTTGTTGTTGCGATGCGACACTATGCAATTGAACCGATTGTATTTGTGAAAAGGTTTTAAATACTTTGATTTTATTTCGCTTTATAGTTTCACATACTTGGTACCGTTGTAATGACTCTCCTGGGCCGCGCTCATGCCGCAGTGGGCAAGCAGTGCTAGATCCACATTCCTAGGATCTCTACGCTGGTGTGAGCTCCATCCTTTCCGAGGCTCTACTGGGTATAATCTCCCACAGATAGTTTTGTATACTGTGGTATGGCGGCCCCGTCCCGCCATAGTTGTATATTTCAGAGGTCAGAAGTCTCATGTACAAGATTTGATGTAATCGCTAAACCATGTTTTTATATATATATGCCAAAGGCTATGTTTTCACTTAAACCGTGTTCTATTTTATAAATCGTTTATGTCTTGCTTTATATTTCCGCTGACACTCGATGTATGACTACTTGGGTGCCCTTGCAGGCACCACCACGCCCCGAACGGGTCGGACAAAAGTGGTATCGAGCGCTTAATCCTGAAAGGTCTACTGCATCGCATCTAGTAGAGTCTGACATCGGTGTTGTGCACCACACCAATAATCGTGAGGCTATAGGATATTTAGGATTGGTTTCATTCTTCTCATTCCGAGATCGCGGCTTTAGAGTCGGTTATAGGTCGACCTCTAACGTATTCCTTTCCGTAATGCTTATGCCTCCACGTAGGCAACCCGCCTGTATGGGCAAGGCAGCCGAGGAGTCGCTAGCAGACACCCAGAGTCACGAGGGCTCGTGCCCGCCTATACCGTAGACGGCGAGTTCTATGACGCCGCCACTTCAAAGAGACCACAAGACCCACCTCCCGTCCCACACCAAGCGGAGGAGTTAGGGCAAGCGAGACGGCCCGCCTGGCTAAAGTCAGGCACGACACGAGGAGAGGCCGACGCGGCTCCAGCCCGGCCCACCCAGCCGCACTCAGAAGGCACCCAGGCGTATAGTTTGAGACTACGGATTTTTAGTCAGCCTCCGTAGTTTTACTGGTCGAGGGCAAGATGATCCGCAGGAGTTCATCCGCCACCGCAGAGGATTACGCGGGTGATCGTGGCTTCAGGATCGAGTCTGTGATATTCGTTCGCGACGGCCGCGTGATACCGCAATCGATCGGTTTGATTCACGGAGCTTTCCGGGAGAGTATGCACACCGGCGTATGGGATGAGTTTTCGAGGCTTTTTCACACACTTCTTTCTCCGCATGGTGAGGGCACGAGCCGAGCAGATTCTTGTTGCCGAGATGTGAGGACGCATGAGAGAGTACAATGTCGAGTTTGATTCTTGGCTCGAGCATGCCCCCGCGACCGTAGCGTAGATGGAGGACAGGTGCATCGCTATGTCATCGGCTAGATGATTACATGGCCGAAGTCTTTGCGCGGTGTGTCCCTTCACCAGTACGGACATAACCCGTACGCAGCTCATGACCGATGGAGGAGCGAGACCACCGCAGAGCGATATCAAGAAGCAGGTATAGCGCCAAGACGGCTCGCTCTTTTCGTGGTCCTCGTGGGGCGGCATCGCAGGTCCAGATTTGCACCACGCCAGCAGAGCGCCCTACCTCATTTTCAAGATACCAGAGCGCCTGGGGCGTGTCGTGGCCCTGTGACTTCGGATTTGCGTAGCAGGTGCGTAACTGCTCGAGGTTCGCTTCGCAGGCTGTGGGCAAATACCATTCTCGAGTCAGATCGAGCTCGCTATACTTGTGGCCGCAGGTCATTTCGCGAGAGTTTGTCCGACCGGAGCGGCGCTGCAGTAGTGGGCCTGCTACAGTGGTCTGTTGCCGCTTTCTTCATCCTCGACGCTACTCACCCCGAGGCAAGGTACACATGGATCAGCGGTCGCGGCAGGTCGTGGCGCAGTCCCGCTTCTAGCGGTCCTCGTAACCGCATATATGCTTTGTCCAAACCGACAGATCGTGAGGCCTCACCGATGTCGCCTGTACCTTATCGCTCGGGTTTGACGTGTATGCTTGATAGATCCGGTTCTACTGGCCCATATATCTCCCTTGTCGCTAGTAGGATAGGGATAGAGCCCGAGTCCATAGACCTGCTCGAGGTAGCTACGCCAGCTGGTGATTCTGGTAGCTCGGCGTATATAGAGCTTGTCCCGTGACTATTTACGCCGCTTGACCAGCCGACTTGACAGAGTCGAGATGATTGACTTCGACGTGATTACGGGACGGATTGGCTAGCTTCTGCTACGCCAATGCAGATCGCAGAGGAGAGTAGTACGTTCCAGCTTCGGCGAACCCATTGTTGAGCGGGAGGAGCACCAGACGCCGGTGGTAGGTTTATTTCTACCTCAAGGCTAGGAAGACGGCATGGCGGGGTATATCTATCATCTCGCTCGGGTGTTTGATAATCGGGCCGCGTACCAGATTTTCGCCGGCCCAGAGTCGGGCCAGTTCCCAGACGTGTTTCCTGCATTTGACTCTCGCATCCTCCGCAGGAGGAGATCGAGTTTTGTATAGATGTTACAGATACTCGCCTATTTCCATTCCGCCATACGTAACGGCACCGCCGAGTTGAGAGAGTCAAGGATCACTTAGGGATTTGCTAGAGAAGCGGCTTCATTAGGCCCGTATTTCTCCCCGGGAGCGCCGTATTGTTCGCGGAAGAAGGACGGACGCCGCGCATGTGTGCTGATTACAGCACCAACAAGTGACCATTAAGAACAGTATACCCCTTCCTGTGATTGATGATTTGTTCGACCGGGCCAGGGTGCGTAGATGTTTTCCAAGATCGACCGCGACGGCTATCATCAAAAGTAGTCGAGAGGCGGATGTCCTGTGATCGCATTCCGACCAGACGCATTATGAGTTCGTGGTCATGTCTTTGGTTGACCAATGCCCGCGTATTCATGGATTTGATGAACCGAGTGTTCAAACCATTTTTGGACACGCTTGTGATAGTGTTCATCGATGATATTCGCTTATTCTCGCCAGAGCAGAGACGCGAGTATTTGAGCATCGCGGCCGACAGCTTCTCCAGACTCAGCAGTACGCCAAGTTTTCCAAACGTGAGTTTTGCTGACTTCGCATTTCGGGCATATTGTCGGGCCGACGGCATTCGAGTTGATACGCCAAGATCGAGGCAGCCATGACTCGCCTGCACCTACCACTCCGGCTGAGGTTCGCAGCTCGGGCCTCGCAGATATTATCGGGCGGTTCAGAGAAGTTTGCTTCTATCTCTCGCACCATTGACTAGGCCGACTCGTAAGGCGCCCAAGTTCCAGTGGATCGATGCTTCGGAGCGTGGTTTCCAGCTGGCGAGAGATTGACGACCGCTCGCTTTACTCTTCCGCAGGGTCCAGATTTATGTCGCGGTATTGTGACGCCGTGCATCGGTCGGGATGTGTTGATGCAGCATGGCGTGGTTATAGCATACGCATCCCGACACCAAGAAACACGAGAGGAACTACCCCACCCATGATTCGGAGTCGCGCCGTGAATTCACGCCAAGATCCGAGGCACTATTTGTAATGGGGTTCACGTGGATATTTATACGCACTACAAGAGCTCTCCAAGATATCTTCACCAGAGGAGTCGAACTTACGATGAGACGGTGGTTAGAGTTGCTTAAGGATTACGATGTTGATATCCCGCACTCACCCGGGAAGGCCAACGTCAGGGCGTATGCCTAGTCGTAGGTCACGGGAGCCCATCGATGTGCAATGCAGAGATGAGGATACGGTTCGTGATTTGCATCGCTTAGCGAGCCTCGTGTCCGCTTGATTGATTCCGATAGCATGGGTTAGAGTTCGTGAGGTTGCCGTAGTCTTCCATCGCCGGCGAGGCGTAAGAGGCAACAGCCGAGGATCCATTTGATTCGACATCGCGATACGCCTCTTCGCGAGGCGCGGTCCTGAGGTAGCACCGACGGGTGCTAAGGCTTGAGGCGCATCGCAGCGTTCCAGATGTTTCGTGACTTCGCAAGAGGTTCTCGGGAAGCACATACATAAGCATTTCATCCATCCGGTCGACTCAAGATGTACTCACGACCTTAGATCCGTATCGTGGGACGGCTCAAGAGAGACGCCGCAGAGTTCGTAGCCAAAGCGCCCGTGTTGTCGCAGCGAAGGCAGAGCACCGCAGGCCCGTGGTTTGTTACGCATTTATCGAGATCCCGACCGAAGCCGAGGTAATCAACACGGACTTCATCACAGATTACCTCGCACTCGCAGGAGACATGATTCTATATGGGTTATCGCCGACAGTCGATTTAAATCAGCCCACTTTCTTCCCGCCCGGACGACTTTTCTACCGAGGATTACGCCGCATTTACATCCGAGAGATCGCGATCGCATGGAGTCCCTACTTCGATCATATCGCATGCAGGAGCCCATTTTACGCTAACTTCCTGAGGTCCTTCCAGAGGGTTTAGGACGCAGTGAAGCCCGAGTATCGCATTTCATCCACGCATGCACGACAGCAGAGCGCACTATCCGCACTCGAGGATATGTCGCGAGCCCGTATTGACTTCCTGGTAGTCGAGGATCATTTGCCTCCAGTTGAGCTCATGATAATAATAGCTACCACCCAAAGATTCGGATGGCGCCTTGAGGCCTTGTATGAGGAAGTGCAGACGCTATAGGTTGGTTCGACGCGGGCGTGCACAGTGGGACCAGATTTGGTGCAGCAGTGCGGATAAGGCGGTTTATCCGAGAGCGCTATCGATACCGTAGTCGATGTAAGTCGACGCAGATCATCGCCGCCGCTTCTTGAGTTCGAGGTTCATGATTGGGTTTTCCTAGCGCCACCCATGGCGGTGTGATGAGATTTGGGAAGAAGGGGAAACTCACCAGGTACATCGGGCCGCTTCGCATTGTCCGCAGGGTAGGCGCTGTCGCATGAGTGGATCCGCGTCCGATCCGAGGCGCAGATCCGGTTTTTCACGATCTACGCCGAGGAAATGTATCGGATCCATCTAGTGGTACACCGATCGACGACGTCCAGTGATCGAGGGGTTATCGATGAGAGATTCCATAGCGTATAGTCGATCGTCGTTAGGCGCTCATGACGTAAGGACGCGGCTTCCACAAAGTCTTCGCGCGAACGAGCCTGTAGAGAGATGACGGGAAGCCGAGGAGGACATGAGGCGTAAGTATCCTCACCTATTCCCCACACCTCCGTAATTCACTTTCCTACTTGTAAATTTTCGTATCGCTATGCCTAAGTGTTGTTTTGTGGCCGCGGTGTGGCATTTGCAAACCGCTTAAGCATAAGAATCTTATCGTTAATCGCTCGGAAGGAACATTCGACGCATGTTTCGGGCGAGGAGAATGTAATACCTCAGATTTCCAGTATGTACGTAAGGGAATACGCATAAAGTTTGGCCTTAGTTAGCCTTCGACGCTTTTTGTACACAACTCACTAAAAGAATCGCTTTCCGACTAAACGCTTCCACAGCCTTAGAGTAAATTCCGCTATGCCATTTCTTATTTTTGCGGATTTTTCCGAGAGACGAACATTTTGGATCAACGGAGGGTGATATGTCACCTCACATCGAAGCAATGGGGTGGCTTGACGTATCAAGGCCCATAAAGGGTGCTGCCTGGCCGATTGGTTCCTCGCTTAGGCCTTGTTTTGCGCCATGTTTTGCGAGTGTTTTGTGGAGTGTTTTGTGAGTAGGGGTTAGGTGCACTTGGCTTGATTCGCCTTACACTTGCCTTGCACTTGTCTTCATCTTGGCCATCGGCTGGCCAAGGCTCGAGCTATAAATACCCTCTTGAGACGTAAGAGTTCTTCATCCACAAAAGCTTTCCAAGTCTAAAAACCTTCCTCTCCCTTTGTAGCATTTCTCGTCCAACACCCCCTCCCTTGAGAAGCTCGCCGAGGCCACCCCACCCCTAGCCTAGCCAAACCTACCTCCCTTGGTAGAAAAGTTGCCTCTTGTTTTGTTATAATGCCCAAAATACCCTAGCCCAAATACCTTAGTACTTAGTGAAGTTGTGAAGAACTTCTAAGGTTCTCTGAGCATACAACTTAGAGCAAAACCTTGCTCAGCGACTTTTCTAGGATATTATCGGGCTTACCGAGGTAACTAATCCTAACCCTCTTTGAATTAGAGAATACTTACCGTTGTAGAATAAGAATAAGTATAAATACTTAGAAGAATAATCAAACTGTGATTTACATAGGACTGCTTTCACAAGAGACTTATATAGCTCACTGTAGGGAAGTCGCCCGACTTACCGCAGAATTATGAACCCTCCGCTTAGAATGACCTTCAGAGTAGTCTTTGATAGATATCTGTGACTATTATAGTCGACTCATACGACATATTCAACTCATGTGGTTTTCACGAGAAGGTATGTGATTCTTCCTAAAGCATGATATTTTATAATATATAGTACTGTGAGACGATACGTGTTAATCGACAATAACTACCACGTAATGTCTTCGATTTAAGCTCAATAATACTTACTAAGAATGCCTCACGCTTAAGCTCAATAACAAAGAATCAAAACATTTCAAAAGAATATCAATCATTTTTAATGTAAGATAAATATTTGGTTTTAAAACAAAAGCTAAGAGTTATACTAGCTTTACGGGAAGTTAGGTATAACAACTTAAGAAGATAAAAGGAACTGCTTACTGTTTGTTTATAAAAGCATCGTATGATTGCTATGTAGTAAGATTCAGGTGATAAGTAGACATATTATGATGCTACCTGGTTAGTGTCTTGAATCCGTGTAAAAGTGGTCATTCTTGCCAGGCTTACGTTGCTAACCGGTAAGTCCGCTGATCATATTGTATCACCTACCCTCGATCGTTATAATGGTGGTCTTCTCGACGCGGGTCTATACGGCCTACGCGGTCCGCGAGACTATGCGAGCAAGCCGTATGCTCCGTGATTGATCATTCCGGTGTTTAGCCCGACGGGGATTCCTGCGCGTCCGCTGAGACTACGCGTCTCGAGGCTACGCGGCCGCGGAGCTCAGCGGACGCCGGGTCGGGCTGCCCCGACGCGGGAATACCACGCGGTCCGCGCGTGACCATGCGCCGCTAAGTCCAGACTAGGCACGCAGAATGATACTATGGGCGATCGCCTTGCTTCGATCATTCGCGCCTAGAATAGACTCGCTATGCTTTTCCTATTATCGTTGTTGTTCGCGATGTGACACTATGCAATCGAACCGATTGTATTTGTGAAAAGGTTTTAAATACTTTGATTTTATTTCAGCTTTATAGTTTCACATACTTGGTACCAGATCGACTCTCCTTCGGGCTGCTCATGCCGCAGTAAGGGCAAACAGTGCTAGATCCACATTCCTAGATCTCTACGCAGCGCCGTGAGCTCCATCCTTTCCGAGGCTCTACTTGGGTATGATCTCCTCAGAGATAGTTTTGTAGCCAGGTATGGCGGCCCCGTCCCGCCATAGTTGTATATTTCAGAGGTCCTGTAGTCCCGCAGACAAGATCGGATGTAATCGCTAAACCATGTTTTTATATATATACGCCGAAAGGCGATGTTTTCACTTAAATCGTGGTTCTATTTTATAAATCGTTTCATGTCTTGCTTTATATTTCACGATTACTGATGTATGACTATTTGGTGCCCTGAAGGCACCACCACGGCCCCGAATGGGTCGTGACAAAATGCCATAGCCGGAATTTTCCTATGAAAGTCAGGAAACGCTTTCGAAAAACGACTCCTATCGTGTCAGGTACAAATTTCGAAACTTGCCTAACTTAAGGCTCAAATTATTATACGTGACGCCTCACGCATACATACTGAAATACGGTATAACAAAGCGGCCTTCTCAAAGGGGGAGAAGTGGACGAAAGAATGCTATGAGGGAGTATTTGAGACTTAGATAGATTGCTCAAGTGAGGACGTAAGAAAGTCTTCAACTTAGAGGCATTTATAGTCAAGTGAAGGCCAACCATGGGCCAAGATTCTTTCAAGTGTATAGTAAGTGTAAGGTCAAGATTTAGCCATGTGTTACCTTATCCATCTACACAAAATATCCTACCTAACCCTTGACCAAAATTTCAACACAAAAACGTGCAAGACTAGCCCATTTGTCATTCAACCTCTTTCCAATGCGTGGTGACACACGTCACCTCCCGCTGGTCCAAAATGTTACGCCTCTAAAAATCCGCAAAATTATTAATGACATAGCCGTAATTTTCCTACGAAAGTCGTGGAAACGCTTTCACGAAAAACGACTCTAATCGGGTGTCAGGTACAAATTTCAAACTTGCCTAACTTAAGGCTCAAATTTATATACGCACGCCTCACGACATACCCCGGAAAATACGGTATAACATTCTCCTCCTTAGAAACATTCGCCCCGAATGTTCCTTCTAAGCCTCAACACAAACATGCGCCAAAGATAGTCTTCACTACTATATTTACGAGAACAAATCCCGCCACACCGCCACGTAAAACACCCGCAAATACTTACATCCAAGTCCACGAGGAAACACCTCTAACATCACAAACTTTTGTCACTTTGCCGCGAGGTTCTAGTGTCACTCCACACTCCAACAAATGGTACCTGATCGCATGCATCCCCGAGGTCTAAAATATACATCCTTCAGACCTTCATTTCGCAGAAAAGAAACGATCACACATGTTCACTTCTCCCCTATCTCGTCAGACTTCTCTAACACTTGAACTCTTTCTAGTATCCGCACTCACACTTCCGCCAACGCTCGCTTTCCAACCCTCGAGTCACTACCTTCAAACTTGGTCATCTTACTAACCTCGATTTCCCTAAGGCCATTCCTGGCCTTCACGAACTGATTCTGGTCGAACATATCCACCAACTCTACGATGGTTATCTAAACTGGGCCTAGCATCCTCGTGACCCTACCACCGCGACCACCTCTGATCGACCACCACATTCCGGCCACGGTCGACTCCACTAACGGTCCTCAACCCGACCCGCAATCGTGCTAACTTTCTCGCTCGCCCGCAACATTCTTACTAATTTGGCGCCATGAAAGCTACCACTTTCACCTCACACAACCCAATGAATTTCCCACAATACAATTTACGATACCAAGTATTTCAACAAAGACTAACCGTAAGAATCTTCCTTTAAGACGACCTTACCTCTAAGGTCTCAACATGAAATATTCTAAGGTTCACACTTCCCATGCCCCCATACTTATCCTTCCAACTAACCATGTTTTCTAACTCACAAATAACACAACGCTATTCGCATAGCACAAAAATATAAGGTCATCATATCACGCATACAAATCTCTGTAGGTTATGATATACCAAGCTACCGCCCACTCTAATCATAGGCCTCACAGGCGCAGGCATAATCGTAGAAGGCGGCGAACTCGCCATCGATCCGTAGGTGCGCTACGCCGCCGCATTCTCCTATAAGCACGCTTCGTCATGGCTCGACGCCGCAGTGAAACAAGCACCGCAAAGACGACATTCTCGATGATGTTTGCCATCGCACACCGAGGGGGACATGAATCTCGCCGCTAGCATTCACGTATACCGCAACTGGCCTCGAGCTCACCAGCCTCAATACCTCAACGCCCCGACGATCGCGGGGACCACTGCATCGCGGAGGTACATAACTAGATCGGCCGAGGCGGTCCGCCTCAAAAGTTACCAGCGACCTCGCCGTTCTCGCCTCTTCCGCCGATCTCTGGCCATTCCGCCGACCTCTCCGTGCCTCACATCCTAGTGCGCGAGCCAGACGCGGCAATGTCCATGCTCGGCAAGGGCTACACCCGCATAAGCCTCGCTAAGTAATCATCTAGCCCTGACGTAGCGTGTACTCGCCCTCCATATCGCCTACCACAGCTGGAACATACCGAGCTAATGAGTTTAACTCACATTGTACTTTCTAACCGCCCGCCCCGCTCAACGCCAAAAACTGCTTACCCGAGCCCTCTCATCCGCGAGGCAAGAAGTGTGCAAGAAATGCCTGAGAACTCGCCCCATATAGCCGAAGCGCATTCTTCCCGACAGCCTCATGAATCAAACCACGATCGCGTATCACGCAAATGACGCGAACTTGGGACCACCGACTCGGTATCCGATGCCTCGATCACTCACGACTCAGAATCGCCGGATGAACTCCTCGCGATCATCCTCGTGCCTCGACCCATAAAACTCGCGTTACACTCGTAAAATCCCGTAGTCTCAAACCGCTCGCGGGGTGAACTACGCGCTATCGATCGAATCACGATCCAAATTATCTCATATTCGCCACGACTCGCCAAGAATCGCCATCTCTTGTACCCCATCTCATCCGCTTCAGCCGCGGACCGAGGCTCGTGCATCAGAGTCTCGCAGCCACCGCCGCGCTTCTAAACTCGCTGTTGGCGTATCGCTAAACCCGCCGCTTAAGCATCGCTCGTATCGACTGCTCGCGCTCGCATTCTCTCTCAGATTCACTAATGGGCCTCGATCGCTTGCCCTATCCGGGCTCGCCGCCTTTACGCGAGGCATAATCGTAAAGGAAAGGAATACGCTGTAGGGTCCAACTTATCACACAAATTTCTAAGGCACGATCTCGTAACGAGAAGAATGGAAACTAATCCTAAATGTCCCGCACCTCCTCGACATAGATGGTGCACAACACACCGATAATCAAGACTCTACTAGACACGGTCGTAGACACTCTCCGAGGACTAATCGCTCGATACCACTTTGTCACGACCAACCCGGCCCGTGGATCGTGCCTTACCCGCACCCTAGTGATACAACATCGAGAAAATCGGAAATAAAAACATGAACACGAATTAAGAGACATGATAAAAAAACAAAGCAACCAAAATAGCTTTTTCGTGATATAAACATAAATAATCAATGCTTATCCTTTTATGCATCACCACAACAGCATTTTCTGCACTTAAGAAGTGATAACAACTATGACGGACAGTGGCCCCGCCATACCCCAATGTACCGTAACCTGCTGCACTGTGGTAACATACCAAAGATAAGCCTCCAAGGAACGGAGCTTCCAACACAAATGTGATCCTATAAGTCGGATCGACAAGCCGATGTACTTACCGCATGATGAACGCACTCAAGGAGGTCACATAACAGTACCAAGTATGTGAAATCAGAAATATCAGAAATGAAATCATAATAGCCTATATAAAGCAGAGACATGATGATAACTAAACTACGCTTCACAACATAAAAGCAACATGTTAAGTCGTGACTCACGCTCAAAGTCATCCTCACGCCCGTGGAACTTCTTCCTCACCGCCTAGCCTAGGTACAAATCATGTGATACGATAATACATGTCTCGCCCATCTCATGGACCCAAAGATAGAAACGTGGGATACATTCCCTGATGAACCTAGAGTCGAGTGAAATACATTCCTGATGAACCAGAGTCGAGTGAAATACATTCTGACGAACCAGAGTCGAGTGAAATACATTCCTGATGAACCTAGAGTCGAGTGAAATACATTCCTGATGAACCTAGAGTCGAGTGAAATACATTCTGATGAACCGTAGTCGAGTGAAATACATTCTCACGAACCAGAGTCGAGTGAAATACATTCCTGACGAACCCAGAGTCGAGTATAACACAAGATTGCACAACAAGGCTATCACACGTAACATGGTCAAGTTTCATAACAACAAGCATAGGCAAGTTATACACAACTCAAGGTACTTTCATTTTATGTCAAAGTCCGGATTTAACCCTAAAGTACTACGTACGTTAAATTCCTTTTAAAGATCCATTTCTTTTACAAAGGTCACCCGATACCCGTAGTATAAAAATAGAGTGACTAACATTGTTAAGTAAACCAAAATGCTTTCCTTTGTAAAATCAAGTAACAACCTTATTTTCCAAACGCTCAAGTTTGCCTAATTTCGATGCTCAAGTTTCTCACTTTAGAAAAGGTTTCGTAGTTGTAGTTTTAACTTTAAAACATAATTCTCCTTTAAAAGTTTTGAGAAACATATGTCTTATATGTGAGTAGGTTATTCTTGTTTATAATCGATCTTATTAATGCAATGCATGATCTAGAAATGTAATATCATTTTGTCTCATCTTAGCTTCTACGCAGATGGAGGTTTCTACCGGTTTTAATACCATACTTCATTATTCAATACATTTTCCTTTATTAACGCCGCAGTTGGTTTGTCGATACTCATTCTGATTTCCAAAATCAAGAAAACATTATTCATTTTAAAACTAAGTACTCATTACTCACTAATGAGGTTTCACACTTTATCAAAATTCAGATCAATACCATTAAGTCAAGTCTCTTATCTTCAAAAATCAAGAAACCATTCTTTTTATTACTCTTAAGACGTTATACCTAACTTTCCATAAAGCTAGTACAACTCTTATGTTTTCAAAGCCAAGTATTACTCTTCTTTCAAAAGGTCTTTGAAACACTTCAAGTTCTTTATTACTACACATCAAATCCGTTATAAGTCAAATCGCTACCCTTTGAAACCACAAAGCATTTTCTTACCTACATAAAGTTGTTAGAACTAACTTCCCATAAAGCCATATAACACTTTATGTTTCAAACCAATCAAATACATTAAACACACGTACGCCTACCGTACTACATAGTTATACACATATCATGCTAGAACAGATAGGAAGAGGTTCACATACCTCGCGACGATTATCGACTAATAGCAAAACGCCTGTAACTCGAACCGCCGCTACTCCTAAGCCGCAGATCACGCCTACACGAGTACTTCAACCTATAGAGGCCATGCGCCTATTAACATCCTAGATCTCAATGTAGAATATTCTACGTAAAATTGCAAGACTTCTCCCCGCACAACAGAAATCTCCTCCTCTATCGAGGCCGCCACCAAGCCAACCGTGGGGTTAACACGCCTAACCTGACGTACAATTCTACTACACAAGAATGTTACACAAGTCTACTGAATACACCCCATGTAATTACGTCAGTTCTATTTAAATTCAGCTTAAGTCGCAAGACATTGCCGTAAGTATTATTCGTGCTTAAGTCAAAAGACATCACCGCACAACTATGTTCAATTCTATATATAGTATACTTCAACTATATATTCCAACAACATGTAATTTCCAATTACAATAAGGTCAAGAGTGTTTACTCGATAAGCCCAAAATTATCCGAAGTTTAAATGCCGATCCCGAGCAAGGTTTAGCTCCTACTCCGCGCGCCTCCAACCCGCCTCCAACAACCCTTAGAAGTTCTAACTAACTTCTACTTAACACTTCAACCGACTATGAAGGTTTTTCCTTAGTGGTTTCTGCTTGATCGAGGAAGTATAATAGTATTTTCTGGCTTTTGTATAAGTGTAACTGGGAATACTATAAGGTATTCGCCAAGGTATTTTGGCATTATAACAATACTAGAGAGTATTTCTATACCACAAAAGTGGGGTATTATACGAAAAACAACTAGTCAGTGGTACCTACCACTAACCACTACAGCTTTAGGAAGCTCTCGCCAAAGTGGCCTTCTCAAAGGGGAGTGGCGGTGGACGAAAGAACAAGAAGGAGGAGTATTTTGAGACTTAGATAGATTGCTCATGAGGATGAAGAAAATCTTCAACTTGTATGGTATTTATAGTCAAGTGAAGGCCAACCAAGTGGCCAAGATTCTTCCAAGTGTATAGCAAGTGTAAGGTCAAGATTTAGCCACGTGGTTACCTTATCCATCTACACAAAATATCCTACCTAACCCTTTGACCAAAATTTCAACACAAAAACGCAAGACTAGCCCATTTGCCATCCAACCTCTTTTTCAGCGCGAGTGACACACGCCACCCTCCCGCTGGTCCAAAATGTTACGCCTCTAAAAATCCGCAAAAATTATTAATGACATAGCCGTAATTTTCCTACGAAAGTCGTGGAAACGCTTTTAAAAACGACTCTAATCGGGTGTTGTGTACAAATTTCGAAACTTGCCTAACTTAAGGCTCAAATTTATATACGTACGCCCTCACGTACATACCCTGGAAAATACGAGGTATAACATTTTCTAAGTGTTAAAAGCTAGTCTTGCACTAGTGTAGTGAATATATAACACCTTGGATGGCTTAGATTAATACACTTGTGGGCTAGACGAAGGATCATTAATTAAAAGCCATGGACAAGTCGACCTCGTCAACAATCTCAAGCTCAAGACTTATCTTCCAAGCACGGTCAATGACCATTTTACCCTCCTCAAAATCGACCAAGACCTTGGGGTGCCACGGTCGCCTCCTCATTCGTCCATAAAATTCTCAGAATTCTCGCTGGGCCCCGCAAAATGTAAAATTTCTGTGGGCCCCACGTGACCAAACTGTGAAAAATAAATTTCCATAATGCTAATAGGTTCCATACTCTCAAATAATACATTTTGAGAATCCACCTCAACAACGAACATTTTTCCTTTCCCGACGTTCGAACATTTCCGCCGTAAAAACAATTCTTCCTTTCGTGATCAATTTCAAGTCTTGTTTCCTTTCGATATTCTCTTTTATATGTCCCGACTTATGGTGTAACACTGTCATCATAATTCGACACTAGGACAAAAGTTTGAACTGCGATCCACCTCGCTCTTAATTTTCCAAAGATTACAACAACCCAAAGGTCATCATAATTCGACACCGACATATTTTTGAATCAGAGTCGTCCTACCATAATTTTAGCATCGCAGAACAATCCAAAGGTCATCATAATTCGACATCGACATTTTTTTAAATCGAGTCACTTTACTTTTTACTTTAGCATCGCGAATAACCAAAGGTCATCATAATTCGACACCGACATTTTAAATCATACACTTTACTTTTTACTTTAGTATCGCAATAACTCAAAGGTCCTCATAATTCAACATCGAGATATTTTTAAACTGTGTCACCTTTGCCTTTTATTTTCAAAGATCACAACGAATTCAAAGGTCATCATAATTCGACATCGACAATTCTGAATCCGCATTTGCCCCACTTTTGAGTTCTCGCTTATAAAACAAGACAAAATTACACGAGTCAACATCTTTGTCCAAGACTCTTCCATCATCTCCGCATAAAAGAGGGACATGCTGCTGACAATCAATTTTGACCTGCTTTTTCATATATTTATTGCAATTTTATGTGTTTTAGACACCGATTCTAATTATTTTGTTTTTTGCATTTTTATCTTTTTATTTTTAAATTAAGCATTATCTCTTTGTTAATATTATGTTTATATTATTACTACACCGCCATTTATTTTAATAATATTTGCATTTATTTAAATAATTAATTGACATCCCGCTTTAATTTTAATTAGACATTAAACATTTGTTAAATATTATATTTTTATTATTTTTGCATCAGATTTGCATTTTAATAATCTTGCATCTTTTAAATAATTGTTCTTTTTAAATAATTAACCCGCTTTTGCATTTTGTCAAACCACCCAAAGACGCGACCCATAATGAATCATTTCATCCAAACACCCTTTTATTTTCCCCATGTTTAAATTTTAAATACCACGTTTCATCTTTCCCCCCCAAATCAAACCCAAACCCAAAACCTAATCATACCCCAATATAATAAACATTACCCCCTTTATTAAAAATGAGGGGCAAATTTCACATAAAAGATCACCGCATAAGGAGAACCAAATTTCTCTCTCATTTTTCAAAAAGGAAAAAAAACCATCTTCCTCTCCTCCCTTCAATTGCTCCGCTGCCGCTGCTAAGCGGGCTTCACGAGCCGAGTTCCGTAACCCCTTTAAACACCCATCAGCCGCACAATACATCTACCCTCCCCTCTCCACACCTCCCGTCTACCTCCACACCTCACCGGTGAACCACCGTCATCTTGCACCTCCCGTCGCCGCCACTATTCTAGTCGACACCCTCACCACTGCTCATACACACACACGCAACAACAACCCACCATCTCCAGCGAACCCCTACCGTCACACCCCACTGCCCGCTCGTTTCTCGCACTCAGTTCACCGAGGCGCCGCCCGACGATAGCCGACGCGACGCCGCCGTTATCTTTTGGGCTGTTGAAACTTTCCGAGTTCAACACCAACATTTATATTAATTTGTTTCTCTTTTCGCTGTTACACATATTGTGGTTCGCTTGACCGATTTGGAAATTTTGTATTATCGTTGTTGTCATTTGATCGATTGGAGTTTTGGTATTTCCGAGTTTGCAAAACTCCGCGATGTTCGCCGGTTTGCTTCGCTTTGTTGGGCTGATTTTGCGCCATTTTAGTATTTTGGCCGAGTTTTAGGACTCCAAATGACGCTTTGAAAATTCCTACGATCAAGCTTCACGATCGCTTTCCATTTGTTCCGCGAATCGCCCCGCTTCTACTATTTTTCTGATGTCGCTGGCTACCGCTGGTTATTTTCTTATTTGCGCTGACTAATTTTCACGGTTTTGCTATGGTAGATCGCTTGTGGTATTAGGTCGTCGATGTGTTTTGTGGGTTTTACCATCATATGATATTCTGATTTTCGACTAATTCTCGACAAGCCACCCTTTATTTTTATTAAATCGATTTTTTTTAAAAGAACAAATGCTACACTTGGTATTTTATCATTTTGAACAAGATACTACACTTGTATTTTATCATTTTGAACTTGATACTATATCGCTAAAGAAGGATTTATCCGCCGATCCGGAGTGCCTCCATGGTAAGTGAGACGGAATATGCAAGCAGGAGGAAAGTGAAAAGATTAGACGAGAATGCATAGTATCGTTCACCGGGAGGTGAGTCGACCGCAGCCGAAACGATATTGGCTTCTCATGTATTAGTATCCTTGGCATAACACTAGCTGAGCCCACACAATATAATAAAAAAATATCTTCTACATATATATCTATATATATATACATACATTGTGTTTGTTTGGTAATTTATTTATTATTTACTAACTCGTATACTAAGTGTCTTTTAAGTAAATTCTGAGATAATTCCCAAAGTTAAAGCATTCACATAAAATAAAATAAAAGCGAAATGTCGCTAAATTCTCTTTATTACATCTTTTTTTTATGATTATTTGCTTTTATTACTATCTTGTTAAATATATATCTATTTTAAATATTTGCATGCCTAGTTTAAATATCTCTTGGTTGATTTAATAATTAGAACACCTTTAGAATTGTAGATTGCATGTTAGCACAATAATATTAAGCCTAAGTTTGAA
>JAQGDG010000442.1:0-147603 GCA_029844215.1 Przewalskia tangutica | reverse complement strand
GTCACGACAAATAAGGAAAGAAGTGAGCGTTATTGCTAGAGATGGGAAGTGATCATGTTTGTGAAGTAAGTGCGAAGAAGGAAGTATCGCTTTGGACCCAAGCGAGAGTTGGTGTTGTTTTTACATCGTGAGGTGATTCCTCGTTGGCTTGGATTTGTGTTTTGCACATGTTATATTAGCCGTTGGTGGCGGATCGATTTTATGCAGGAAGTATAGTAGTGGAGACTATACGAAGCGCCAAATCGTTTGGAACTTAGAGCGGAACATTGAGACGAATGTTTCTAAGGGGGGAAGAATGTTATACCCCGTAGTTCCAGGGTATATATGTGAGGATGTACGTACAAGAATACGACAGAAATTTTGGAAAGAAAGGAAGATGTGATTTTTCGACGGAAAAGTTTCCGGGTTTTGTGAAGGAAAAGGTTCGTTGATGGGAATTGGATTCCCGATTTGGTATTTGGGCTTCTTGAATTATATTAGAATTATGGAATTTTATTTAGGAATTGGTCACGTGGGGCCACGGGAGAAATTCTGATTTTATGGGCCCACTTTGTTTTGAGATTTTTGCCTTTATGGATATTTTGGAAGATGAAATATTTTGGATTTAGTAGGAGGCGACACGTGTCACCCCCAGGTGGCCTCGTGGCCGAAATTTGCTAACAAGTAGCGAATAGTGGCCTTGTCTTGCTAGATATTTTTGTGGACAAGTGGCCAAGTCTTGCTAGATATTTTGTGTGGACAAGTGGCTTGTGGGACCCACACACACTTGTCCCCAATCTCAACCACACACTTGCCTTCATCCTAGCCCTTGGTTGTCCTCTATATGCACCCTTAGTTGATGAAAACTTCCACTTAACCATTTGAGACAAGAAATTCCCTCTTCTCCCCTTGACCTTGCTCGTTTTGAGCCCATTTCTTGACCTAAATTTGTCCAAAAATTCTTAAACTCTCAAGTGTTCTTCCCTAAGGTGTTAGGAAGATTGTGTACCAAGAGTTGGAAAAGATTTCACACCACAACCTATTGTTCGTGCCTGGCCGAAACTTACTAGTTGGAAACCTAGTGTTCTTCACTTTTTGGAGTTGTATCTTGTAGAGAAGTTGGTTAGGAGCTTCTATGGGTTGCTTGTAGCCATTGGAGCGTAAAGATTTGGAGCTAAGACTTGCTTGGAGCGACATTAAGTTCTTGGATAATTTTGGGCTATTTGAGGTAGTAAACCTTAACCTCTTTGTGAATTGGTCATTATACATATATTATAAGTATATTATGAGTATATAATATATGGAGTAAAGTTTGGAAGAGTTGGATCTTATTAACTTGTTAAAAGAAATGATTGGCGTTTGCCATTAAAATGGTAAAACGTATCTTACTTGTGAAGAAGTAATTAACAAAGTAACTATAACTTATATTAAGATGGAATATAAGTTGGATGACTAATGAAGTAATTGGATAAGTAAAATGGACAAAGTTGGCCAAGGACCCCAACTTAAGGATTTGTATTTACTTTGGTGTATTTACTTTGAGAGATTTACTTTGTGTATTTACTTTGGACCAGATTTACTTTGGTATGTTACTTTGACCGTATTTACATTTCAGCGGGAAGATTGTTCAATCGCGTCCGTTTGAGCGTGTGATCCTTTTTAATTATTGTATTGTTATGAAGGCGTGATAGTAAACAGCGTTACCGTTTGGTAGCGTAATCCCATTCTTTTACTTGTTGTTATTATGAGGCGTGATAGTAAACGCGTTACCGATTTGGGCGTGTAATCCTTCTTTATGTTGTTTAATTATTACGCTTATATATATATATGGTATATATATTACGGTTATTGGGCCTCGAGAAAGATGGAAAAGTGAGTAAAAGCGGGAAGTCTTTATAGAATTTTCCGTAGAATTAGAGGGCTTTTTATTGGTATAAGTCTTGATAGTAAGAAAGGTTTGATAGAAGTACTATGACCATTTTAGGAGTGGAGTACTACGTGTGGCGTGATCTACTTGGCTTAAGGAGTAGCCACGGGTTGAAATACTTGGAGCGTTTTGCTATTTGTCGATAATCGCCGCGAGGTATGTGAACCTCTTCCTATCTTTTCTAGCATGATTGTTGTGAACTATGTAGTACGGTAGGCGATACGTGTGCTAAGTGATTTGGTTGGTTTAAAACATAGGTGTTATAATAGCTTTATGGGAAGTTAGTTATAACAACTTTATGTAAATAAAGAATGGTTTTTGATTGTAGAAAGTTAAGAGACTTGATCTTGAAAGATAAGAGACTTGACTTATACACGACTTGATTTTTAAAGTTAAGAGACTTGATCTTGAAAGATAAGAGACTTGACTTAGTTTGACTTGTTATGAATTTTGTTAAAATGTTGTAAAAACCTCATTCATGAGTAATGAGTAGTTGGTTTTAAAGAATAATGTTTCTGATTTGGAAATGAGATTAAGTATCGAACAAACCATTGCGGCGTTAATAAAGGAAATGTATTGACTAATTGTTATTAAAACAGTGAAACCTCCATCTGCATAGAAGCTAAGATGAGACAAAATGATATTACATTTCTAGATCATGTTTGCTTATAAGATTGTAATAGACAAGAACAACTTACTCACACATAAGGCATATGTTTCTCAAATTTGTTTTAAAGGAGAATTATATTCTTAAGTGATTAAAACTATGAACTACGAAACCTTTCAAATGAGAAACTTGAGCATTTGAAATTAGGCAAACTTGAGCGTTTGGAAAATAATGTGTTACTTGATTTTACAAAGGAAGTGTTTTAGTTTACTTAAAAGATAGTCACTCTATTTTATACTACAGACATTGTGTGACTTTTGTGAAAGAAGCGTATCTTTTAAAAGAGTTAATGTATGTAATACTTTAGAATTGAACCGAGATTTTGGCATAAAATGATAGTACCTTAAGTTGTGTGTAACTTGCCTATGTTTGCGTGTGATAGCCTTGTTGTGCAAATCTTGTATTTTACTCGACCTACGGTTCATGGGATGAACCGGAATATATTCACCCGACTAGCGTTCATAGGATGAACCGAATGTATTTCACCGACTACAGCGTTCGTGGGATGAACAGAATGTATTTCACTCGACTACGCGTTCGTAGGATGAAGCAGGAATGTATTTCACTCGACTACGCGTCCGTGGATGGACCGGAATGTATTCCATCCATTCAGAGTTCGTGAGATGAGCAGGAATGTATCCCACACGTTTCTATGGGTCCATGAGATGGGCGAGACATGTTATACGTATCACATGATTTATACCTAGGATGCCGGCGGTGAGAAGGAATTCCACGCGCATGAGGATGACTTTGAGGCGTGAGTCACGACTTGACATGGCGCTTTTATGTTGTGAAGCGTAGTTTGCTATCATACACGTCTCTGTTTTATATAGTGTTATGATTTCATTCTGATATTTTGATTTCACATACTTGGTACTGTTATGCCGACCTCGCCGAGGCTGCGTTCAATGCCGCAGTAGAGTACATCGGTTGTGGATCTCGCTCATGGATCACAATTGAGCGTGTTAGGAAGCCCCATTTCTTGAGGCTTATCTTTTGGTATGTTACCACGAGTGCAGGTTCTTGTACATTCGTGGTATGGCGAGGCCCCGTCCGTCATAGTTGTTATCACTTCTTAAGTACATGTAATCTTGTTGTGGCGAGTTTGTAAAAAGGATAATTGTTGGGTTTTATGTATATATCTGAAGGCAAGCTTATTTTAGTTGCTTTGTTTATTTATCATGTCTCTTGTTTCATGTTTATGTTTTTATTTCACTGATTTTCTCGATGTTGTATCACGAGGGTGCAGAGTAAAGCACGATCCACGGGCCGGTTGGTCGTGACAAAAGTGGTATCGAGCGATTAGTCCTCGGAAAGTGTCTATGACCGTGTCTAGTAAGTCTTGATTATCGGTGTGTTGTGCACCACATCTATGTCGAGGTTGCGAGACATTTAGGATTGGTTTATTCTTCTCACTCGAGATCGTGCCTTAGAGTCGTGTTATAAGTTGGACTCCTGACGTATTCGTTTGTACGATTATGCCTCTGCGAAGCGGCTGAGTACGATGGGCAAGGCAGAGAGGAGCTACAGTAGAACACGAGAAGGTTCTGAGGCACGGCCGGTCATTACCCGAGATAGTACTTGACAGCGAGTTTTATGACGCCGCCCAGCGAGTTTAGGCGACGATTTCTACGGAGGCCACGATACGAGCCTCCGATCCACGGCGGGGCGGATGATCCGAGTGTCATGCTAGTTGGGAGATTGTTATGCTTGCGGCCAGCGGACCATTTGGTGAGAGTTTGTCCGATTAGAGGTAGCACAGATGTAGAGACTCACTTTCGGGATCGGTGGTTGGTTCATCGCCTTATATAGCTAAGCGCCACTGCGTGAGGATTATAGTTAGAACGACAAAGGAAAGTGAGGCGGTAGTGGCGAGATATCTTTGGCCTTTAAGAGACTTGGTTATGTTGTTATGGTGATGCGTGTGAAGTGCTATCTGAGATAGCATTGTGTTAAGTATAACTTAGAGAACATGACTAGTTGAAGAGGTAAGTTTGGGGTGCGTGGAAGGTGTGAACCTTAGAATATTATAAGTGGAGACCTTAGATGCGAGGCCGTCTTGGTAGAAGATTTGTTAACGATTGACCTTTGTCGGAGTGCATAGTATCTGAGGGTAAAATTGTGTGATAAGTCCCGAGTGGTGTGAATTATAAGGATAGTTATGATAAGAAGACCATTAGGTTTGCGTAACTTGATTAGTGAGATTGTTCGGATCGGGAACAAGAGTTTGGCGGCAAATGGGTCGGGTTGAGGCAAGTTGCGTGTTAACCCGGCCGGTTTGGTGGGGTCGATTCGAGGTGGTCGCGGTGGTAGAGTCACGAGGTGCTAGGCCGAGTTTAGGTAACCATCGTGCGGGTTCGTGGATGCGTTCGACAGAATCGGATCGTGAGGGCCGGGATGGCCTTTGGGAGTGAAACTAGTGAGATGACCAAGTTTGAAGTAGTGACTCGAGGTTTTGGAAATTGAAGCGATGGTAGGCGTAATGCATTATCTTGGAAAGAGTTCGGGTGTTCGAAGTATACGACAAATAAGGAAAGAAGTGAAGCGATGTGCTAGAGATGGAAGTGATCATGTTTGTGAAGTAAAGGTCTGAAGAAGTATCCTTTGGACGAAGCGAGTTGGTGTTGTTTTTACATCGTCGAGGTGATTCCTCGTTGGCTTGGATTTGTGTTTTGCACACATGTTATATTCGGCCATTGGTGGCGAGGATCGGTTTGTAAGTATAGTAGTGGAGACTATACCGACGCAAATACGTTTGGAGACTTAGGCGGAACATTCGGCGAATGTTTCTAAGGAAGAATGTTATACCGTAGTTCAGGTATATATGTGAGGATGTCGTGCGAGAATACACGGCGAAATTTTGGAAAGAAAGGAAGATGTGATTTTTCGCGGAAAAGTTTCGGGTTTTGTGAAGGAAAAAGGTTCGTTGATGGAATTGGATTCCCAGTTTGGTATTTGGGCTTCTTGAATTATATTAGAATTATGGAATTTTATTTAGGAATTGGTCACGTGGGGCCACGGAGAAATTCTGATTTTGTAGGCCCACTTTGTTTTGAGATTTTTGCCTTTATGGATATTTTCGGAAGATGAAATATTTTGGGCCAGTAGGAGGCGACACGTGTCACCCTCAGGTGGCCTCATGTGAAATTTGCTAACAAGTGGCAAGACAAGTGGCCTTGTCTTGCTAGATATTTGTGTGGACAAGTGGCCAAGTCTTGCTAGATATTTTGTGTGGACAAGTGGCTTGTGGGACCCACACACTTGTCCCAATCTCAACCACACACTTGCCTTCATCCTAGCCCTTGGTTGTCCTATATATGCACCCTTAGTTGATGAAAACTTCCACACTTAACCATTTCAAGACAAGAAATTCCCTCCCTTCTCCCTTGACCTTGCTCTCGTTTTTGAGCCCATTTCTTGACCTAAATTTGTCCAAAAATTCTTAAACTCTCAAGTGTTCTTCCCTAAGGTGTTAGGAAGATTGTGTACCAAGAGTTGGAAAAGATTTCACACCCCTAACCTATTGTTCATGCCTTGGCCGAAACTTACTAGTTGGAAACCCTAAGTGTTCTTCACTTTTTGGAGTTGGTTCTTGAAGAGAAGTTGGTTAGGAGCTTCTATGGGTTGCTTGTAGCGGATTGGAACGTAAAGATTTGGAGCTAAGACTTGCTTGGAGCGACATTAAGTTCTTGGATAATTTTGGGCTATTTGAGGTAGTAAACCTTAACCTCTTTGTGAATTGGTCATTATACATATATTATAAGTATATTATGGAGTATATAATATATGGAGTAAAGTTTGGAAGAGTTGGATCTTATTAACTTGTTAAAAGAAATGATTGGCCGTTTGCCATTAAAATGGTAAAAACGTATCTTACTTGTGAAGAAGTAATTAACAAAGTAACTATAACTTATATTAAGATGGAATATAAGTTGGATGACTAATGAAGTAATTGGATAAGTAAAATGGACAAAGTTGGCCAAGGACCCCAACTTAAGGACTGTATTTACTTTGGACTGTATTTACTTTGGACAGTCTTTACTTTGGACTGTATTTACTTTGGGCGATTTACTTTGGTATGTTACTTGGATTTGTATTTACATTTAAGGGGAAGATTGTTCAATCGCGTTCGTTTGGGCGTGTGATCCTTTAATTATTGTATTGTTATGAAGGCGTGATAGTAAACCGCGTTACCGTTTGGTAGCGTAATCCCATTCTTTTTACTTGTTGTTATTATGGAGGCGTGATAGTAAACCGCGTTACCGTTTGGGCGTGTAATCCCCTTCTTTATGTTGTTTAATTATTACGCCTTATATATATATATGGTATATATATTACGGTTATTCGGGCCTTGGAGAAAGATGGAAAAGTGAGTAAAAACGGGGGAAGTGCTGCCGAATTTTCCGTAGAATTAGAGGGCTTTTTATTGGTATAAGTCTTCAATGGTAAGAAAGGTTTGATAGAAGTACTATGACCATTTTAGGAGTGGAGTACTACGTGTGGCGTGATCTACTTGGCTTAAGGAGTAGCCGACGGGTTGAAGTACTTGGAGCGTTTTGCTATTTGTCGATAATCGTCGCGAGGTATGTGAACCTCTTCCTATCTTTTCTAGCATGATTGTTGTGAACTATGTAGCACGGTAGACGCATACGTGCTAAGTGATTTGGTTGGTTTAAAACATAGGTGTTATAATAGCTTTATGGGAAGTTAGTTATAACAACTTTATGTAGGTAAAAGAATGGTTTTTTTGATTGTAGAAAGTTAAGAGACTTGATCTTGAAAGATAAGAGACTTGACTTATACACGACTTGATTTTTAAAGTTAAGAGACTTGATCTTGAAAGATAAGAGACTTGACTTAGTTTGACTTGTTATGAATTTTGTTAAAATGTTGTAAAAACCTCATTCGCGAGTAATGAGTAGTTGGTTTTAAAAGAATAATGTTTCTTGATTTGGAAATGAGATTAAGTATCGAACAAACCATTGCAGCGTTAATAAAGGAAATGTATTGACTAATTGTTATTAAAACCAGAGAAACCTCCATCCGTAAAGCTAAGATGAGACAAAATGATATTACATTTCTAGATCATGGTGCTTATAAGATTGTAATAGACAAGAACAACTTACTCACACATAAGGCATATGTTTCTCAAATTTGTTTTAAAGGAGAATTATATTCTTAAGTGATTAAAACTATGAACTACGAAACCTTTCGAAAATGAGAAACTTGAGCATTTGAAATTAGGCAAACTTGAACGTTTGGAAAATAATGTGTTACTTGATTTTACAAGGAAGTGTTTTGGTTTACTTAAAAGATAGTCACTCTATTTTATACTACGAACATTGTGTGACTTTTGTGAAAGAAACGTATCTTTTAAAAGAGTTAATGTATGTAATACTTAGGGTCGAACGAGATTTTGGCATAAAATGATAGTACCTTAAGTTGTGTGTAACTTGCCTATGTTTGCGTGTGATAGCCTTGTTGTGCAAGTATCTGTATTTTACTCGACTCGGCTCACTGGATGAACCGAATGTATTTCACCGACTACCGCGTTCATGGGATGAACCGAATGTATTTCACTCATTACCGCGTTCATGGGATGAACCGGAATGTATTTCACTCGACCACCGCGTTCACGGGATGAACCGAATGTATTTCACTCGACACCGCGTCCACGGATGGGCCAGAATATATTCCATCCGACTACCGAGTTCATGAGATGAACCAGAATGTATCCCACACGCTTCTATCGGGTCCATGACGGGGCGAGACATGTTATACGATCACATGATTTATACCTAGATCGCAAGATGAGGAAGGAGTTCCACGCGTACGAGGGATGACTTTGAGGGCGCGTGAGTCACGACTTGACATGATCGCTTATGTTGTGAATCGTAGTTTGCTATCATACACGCCTCCTCTTTTATATGTGTTATGATTTCATTTACGATATTTTCAGTTTCACATACTTGGTACTGTTGCATCGACCTCCTTCGGGGCTGCGCTCACGCCGCAGTAGAGGTACATCTGTGGATCCTCGCCATGGATCACAATTCAGGTTAGGAAGCCCATTTCTTGAGGCTTATCTTTTGGTATGTTACCCTCGAGTCAGAGGTTCTTGTACATTCGTGGTATGGCGGGCCCCGTCCCGCCATAGTTGTTATCACTTAGAAGTGCAGAGTAATCACAGGCGAGTTTGTAAAAAGGATAATTGTTCGGTTTTTATGATATATACGTAAGGCCCAATCGCTTGTTGGCTCGCTTATTTATCATGTCTCTTATTTCATGTTTATGTTTTATTTCACTGATTTTCTCGATGTTGTATCACGAGGGTGCCGGTAGGCACTACCACGCTGCCCTGGTTGGTCGTGACATATAAAACAAGATATGAAACATTATAACATAAGACGCTTTATCTCGAGAAAAGGTCGCTTTTCGGCATATATACAAAACCAAGTTTTTGCTACATCCCAACTGCATACATGCTCCTGCACTCTAAGGAAATAAACAACTATGGCGGACGGGCCCGCCATACTCGATCAGATAAAATTATCTACAACAGGGAGATCATACCTAAAAGTAGAGCCTCGGAGAAGATGGAGCTCCCGACACCAACGCAAAGAGATCCTAAGGATGTGGATCTAGCACTGCCGCCTCTTACCGCAGATGAACGCACCCGGGCGAGGTCGATAACAGTACCAAGTATGTGAAATCAGAAAGTACTTAAATGAAATCACGATTTAAAACCATTTGCAAATCGGTTCAATTGCACATAGTGCCATATCACAAACAAGAACAATAATAGTAAATCAGAATAGTCCGTTCTAGGTCGCGAATGATCAAGCAACGCCAAGCGCCATAGTATCATTATGCATGCCTAATCTCGACTCCGCACCGCATAGTCACACATGCACCGCATGAGGTATTCTCGACGGGGTAGCTAACCGGCACTACCGACTTCGCACCGCATAGTCTCAATAGACCGCATAGTCACACGATCGCATAGGGCATCCCCGCGTGACGGCTAAAACACCGAATGATCAATCGAACTCCGCACTCCGCATAGTCTCATAGACCGCATAGGCCGTATAGACCCGCATCAAGGGTGGCAAGCCCTCGGTATAATAAGTCAAGGGGGTAGGTGATATAATAACAGTACAACAGACTTACCGTTTAGCAACGTAAGCACAGCAAGAATGACCCCCTTTCACAGCATTACAAGACACTAACACAGGTAGCATCATAATATGTCTACTTATCAAACAATCTTACTATACTTAACAGAAATCAATACAAGGCTTTTATAAACAAACAAGTAAACAGTTCCTTTTATCTTTCTTAAGTTGTTATACCTAACTTCCCATAAAGCTAGTATAACTCTTAAGCTTTTGTTTTAAAAACCAGATATTTCTCTTCTGTTAAAAATGATTCAGTATTCTTTTGAAATGCATCAGGATTCTTATTATTCAGGCTTAAGTCAAAAGACATTGCCGTAGTTGTTATTCAGGCTTAAGTCAAAAGACATTGCCGTAGTTATTATTCAGTTAACACATGTACGTCTACCGTACTATATATATATGTTAAAATATCATGCTTAGGAAGAATCACATACCTTCTGGCTAAAAACCTCTGCCAAGTCGAATATGTCGCGTAGAGAATCACCTATAATACCAAATACGTCTATCAACGCTTCAGATCAGATCGTAAACAGTTCTAAGCAGAGGGTTCTCTATTCTATGAACATTTGGGCAGCACTTCCCTACCCGGTAAGTTATATAGTTCATCAGTAAAAACAAATTCTATGTGAGTACGCTTTAATTATTCCTCTTTTATACCCTTCTAAGGTGATAACAGTTCAATTCTATTCTGTAATATCCTTCTAAGTATTTATACTTATTCTTATACTTCTACAGTATGTATTCTCTAATCACAAAAGAAGGATAAGTTTATTTACCTCGATAAGCCCAAAAATTATCCAAGTTAAACGTCGCTCCTGAGCAAGGTTTAGCTCCTAATTTGTACGCTCCGATATCTCCAAGAACCCTTAGAAGTTCTTCACAACTTCCACTAAGTACTAAGGGATTTGGGCTAGGGTATTTTGGGCATTATAACAATACTAGAAGGCAACTTTTCTACCAAGGGAGGGGGGTAGATTTCGGCTAGGCTAGAGGGGGTTGCCTCGGCCAAGGGCCACTTAGGCTAGAGGGGGAGAGGGTGTTTGGACGAAAACTTAACAAGAGAGGGGAGGGAATTTCAAGACTTGGAAAGCTTGTTTGTGGATGAAGAACTCTTCATCTTAAGGGGGGTATTTATAGGTCAAGAAGTGGCCAACCAATGGCCAAGATTTGGCCAAGTGCTAGGCAAGTGTAAGGCCAAGATTTGGGCAAGTGTACCTAGCCAACTTGCACACAAAATATCCTACCAACTACTTGACAAAGAAGGCCATCCATTCGGCCATATTGACGCCTCACGTCCACCAATTGGAGGGTGACAAGTGTCGCCCTCCCGTTGGTCCAAAGTGTTTCGTCTCTCGGAAAAATCCACAAAAATTAGAAATGACATAGCCGGAATTTATCCTACGCGAGTCTTGTAAAACGTTTCGTCGGAAAACGATTCTTTTAGTGAGTTGTGCCCAATATTTTTCGTCCAAAGCTTACCTTTAAGACCAAACTTGACGCACGCCTCACGCATATACTCGAAATACGGGGTATAACAATATGTTCCAATGTTGTGGTGGACATATGCCCCAATATTGTGGTGGACACTTGGTGGAAGACTCCACTCACACAAGCTATCTAATCTACACCCTCCACTTGCTTTAATCTTGGCCATTGAAGGTACTATAAATACCACCCTCAAGTGCAAGACTTCTTCATCCACAAAACAAATTCCAAGTCTCCAAAATCCTTCCCTTAGTTGCAAGTTCTCGCCCAAAGTCCTCCCCTTTGAGTAGCTATCGTCCAAACACCCTCCCCCCCCCCTTACTTGTTGTTCTCGTCGAAATACCCCCCCCCCCTTGGTAGAAAATTGTCTTCTAGTATTTTTCCTATCCCAAATACCTTAGCCAAAAATCCCTTGTTGTATTCCAAAGTTACCTCTATACTAAAAGCCCGGAAATACAACTATATTTCCTTTAGTCACAAACGAAACCTCAGGAAAATCTTCATAGTGGGTTGAAGTATTAAGTAGAAGTTGTTTAGAAACTTTTAAGGGTTTCTTGGAGCTATCAGAGCGTGCAAATTAGGAGCTAAACGTTGTTCAGTATCGACATTTAATATTGGATAATTTTGGGCTTATCGAGGTAAATATCTTTATCCTTCTATTGTAATTGAGATTACATATTGTAGTAGTTCAATTAAGTATAAGATATATGAAGGAGGGTATAAGAGAAGAGAATTGAAATGTACTTACATAGGACGTATTTACTGAGACTTGTAGTTTGACTGCAGGGAAATGCCGCCCAATTTTCCGTAGAATAGAGAACCTTCGCTAGAATATTCTACGAAGTAGTCTAGACGTTGATAAACGATTTGACTATTATAGGTTGATACTGCGCGACATACCGACTTGGCGGTGGATTTCGAGGAGGTATGTGATTCTTCCTATCCTCTCGAGCATGATATTTTTGATATATATATATATATATATAGTACGGTAGACGCGTCGTGTGTTAACTAAAATTGGTTTTACTCGATGTCTTTTGACTTGAGTTTTAAATGATAAGAATCTTGGAAATATTTCAAAAGAGTTATGAATCATTTTGAAAGAAGAGTAATACTTGGTTTTAAAAGCTTAAGAGTTATACTAGCTTTATGGGAAGTTAGGTATAACGACGTAAGAAAGATAAAGGAACGGTTTACTTATTTGTTTATGAAAGTCTTGTATTGATTTACGAAAAGTGTAGTAAGATGGTTTGATAAGTAAACATGTTATGATGCTACGTGTGTTAGTGTCTTGTGATGTTTGTGTAAGGGGTTATTCTTGTTGGCTTACGTTGTTAAACGATAAGCCCGTCAGATCGCTATTATATCACATACCCGACTTGTTATGATGCCGAGGACTTGCCACCTCGATGCGTAGAAATACCTCACGCTGGTCTGTGACCTATGCGGAGTCGCGGGAGTTCGGATGATCACTCCGGTGTGTTACCCGATGCGAGGAATACCTCACGCGGTGCAGGTGACTACGCGGATCTGCGGAGTCCGTGAGGATGCGCGGGTTAGCTACCCGACGCGAAGAATACCTCATGCGCGGTGCGTGTGACCTATGCGGACTGCGGGAGTTCCAGGATTAGGCACGCATAATGATCCTATGGGCGATTGGCCTTGCTTCGATCATTAGCGGCCTAGAAAAGACCAGTTACATTATATCTATTTTTGCTCTTGTCTATGCTGTGGAATTATGTGCGGTTGAATTGGTTGTATTTGTAAGTGGTTTTAAAATGCTTTGAGTTCATTTCAGTACTTTACAGTTTCACATACTTGGTACTGTTATCGACCTCCTTCGGGGCCGCTCATGCCGCAGAGGTACTCCTGTTGTTGATCCCCGCTCCTAGGATCACCGTTTCTGCTTTTGGGAAAGCCCCGTTTCTCTGGAGGCTTGTCTTTTGGGTATGATCTCCCTGTCCCGCCATAGTTGTTTACATTCCTAGAGGTCTGTAGTCATGTTGTAAAGTTGGAATGTAACTGTTCACTCTTGATGTATATATACATGCCGAAAGGCAATCTTTTCTTGGATAAACTGTTCTCATTCTATAATTGTTTCATGTCTTGTTTTTATATTCCGCTGATTACTCTGATGTATGTCTACTTGGGTACCCGGGTAAGGCACCAGTCACGGGCCCGGGATCGGGTCGTGACATATACTTCAAGAAACAAGTCATGTATACTCCAATAACAAGGCAAGTATACTTCGAGGATAGTCATGTCGATAGAAGGAAAAAGTTCACATACCTCGTGACGACTAACCAATACGACATGTAGCAAAACGCTCCAAAGTACTTCAACCTCATCGGCTATTCCTTAGCCAAGTAGACTATGATACACGTAGTACTTCAACCTATCATAACGATATCACTTCTATCAATATCATACTTACTTAGTATAAGACTTATACCAAATAATGTCCCTCTAATTCTACGAACAATTGGGCAGCACTTCCTTTGTTTCTACGTACTTTTCCACCTTTTCCAAGGCTCATATTCATCAACCAACACGTCACATTTAAGGCACAACCAACAGTTAACCAAAGGGTATTACACACCTAACTTGACGTGTAAAATTCTGCCCCACAACCTATACAAAACAGTCCACTAAACAGTCCATAATAAACCAACATTTAAGGGTACAATGTGAAGCCTTTAACACCCTTTTTATACCCTTATTCCTTAGGACTTTTATTAGCCAATCACTACATTAATCATGCATGTTTAGGGGCTGATTTTCCAGCATAAAAACACCCCAAAATGGTCCATAAAAATGACACAACGACATCTAACAGTTTTAGGCAGTTTTTCGGCCAACAACAACTATAACAATCCGATAACTCTTTCCTTAATCCATTTTATTCCAATTAAAGTTTCAACACTTCTATATATGATATACCAACTTATCAACAACCACATTATCTCATTTTGACATGCGACAAGTGTGGATAACAACAACAACATAACCAACGAAACTAATGGCACAAAATTGCCTCAACTCGGCCAACAACATATCTATCACATACACATCTTGTTTTCCATTTATTCCTTTACATAAATTCATCCCTTAAACATAACATAAGTAATATCCAATTACTTTAATTTAAGAAGAACTATTACCTCATTTTTGTGCCAAAAATCGTCCCTTAAACATAACAATAAGTAATATCCAATTACTTTAATTTAACAAGACAAGTATACTTCAAGGATAGTCATGTCGATAGAATGAATAAGTTCACATACCTCGTGACGACTAACCAATACGACAAGTAGCAAAACGCTCCAAAGTACTTCAACCTCATCGACTATTCCTTAGCCAAGTAGACTATGATACACGTAGTACTTCAACCTATCATAACGATAGCACTTCTATCAATATCATACTTACTTAGTATAAGACTTATACCAAATAATGACCCTCTAATTCTACGGAAAATTGGGCAACACTTCTTTGTTTCTACGTACTTTTCCACCTTTTCCAAGGCCCGTATTCATCAACCAACACGCCACATTTAAGGAACAACCAACAGTTAACCAAAGGGGATTACACGCCTAACTTGACGTGTAAAATTATGCCCCACAACCTATACAAAACAGTCCATAATAAACCAACATCTAAGGGTACAATGTGAAGCCTTTAACACCCTTTTTATACTCTTATTCCTTAGGACTTTTATTAGCCAATCACTACATTAATCATGCATGTTTATGGGCTGATTTTCCAGCATAACAACACCCCAAAATGGTCCATAAAAACGACACAACGACGCCTAATCAGCTTTAGGCGTTTTCGGCCAACAACAACTATAACAATCCGATAACTCTTTCCTTAATCCATTTTATTCCAATTCAAGTTCCAACACTTCTATATATGATATACCAACTTATAAACAACAATATTACCTCATTTTAACATGCGACAATTTTGGATAACAACAACAATATAACCAACAAAACCAATGACACAAAATTGCCTCAACTCGGTCAACTACATATCTATCACATACACATCTTGTTTTCAATTTATTCCTTTACATAAATTTATCCCTTAAACATAAAAATAAGTAATATCCAATTACTTTAATTTAAGAAGAACTATTACCTCATTTTTGTGCCAAAAATCGTCCAAAATAGCCCCTTAGGTTTTGGTCCGCAGTTTTCGTTTCGATCCACTTCTTAAAGTTACAATCACATATATGTGACCCCTATGAACTTATACACAACTTGACTTTGTATTTCTCTTCCAAAAAGTCGACGGAACTTTAGGGTTTCACACTCTCATTTTCGGCCAACATCATGTTCTTGGGGTTTAAGGGGTTATCTTGGCTTAGTACTCCATTAGGGATCTTAGTCTTGAGTTTGAGGATTTATCACCAAGGATTAAAGAATTTTTGGTCTCCAAGTTTGCCCTTGGCCGAGAGCAATGTCAAGAGGAAAGGGAGATGGAATTTTTCTAAGTGTTGGCTAAGTCTTGCAAGCCCTTGTATAAATAATATCTCAAGAGCCTTGCCAAGTGGATGGACATGTGGAGTGGACCCACTTGTCTCCACACAAATATCTAGACCAAAGTAAAATATCCATGTCAAATAGTCAAGCCAAGACAAGTGGGTGGTGCCATGTGTCACTTCCCAATTCGTCCAAATATTTCCTTCCCAAAATATCCATAATTGGTCAAAATATCAAAAACCTTGTGGTCCCCACAAAATCGTAAATTTCCCGGGTGGGCCCCACATGACCAAATCTGAAACTTGAAAATCTAAAACTCCAATACATTCTATGAATCCCAAATACCAAATTTGAGAATCAAATTCCATTTAATAAACCTTTTTTCTTCTCGAGGTTCCGAGATTTTTCCGGAATTTGCATTCTTTCCAAAATTCAAATCTCATTTCCTTACGTACGTTCTCATCTCAATCTCTTGGAAATACGGGGTGTAACAGGTACCCCCAAAGTCGCATGTGGTTAAGTGTTGGCTTCTTGCCATTCCATATCTCATATGTAGTTTTCTCTACTGACTTTGAAGGAACTCTATTCAAAATATAGATTAAGCCTTGTAGTGCATATCCCCAAAGGCATGTTGGTAGAGCTGAGAAACTCATCATGGATCTAACTGTTACACCCCGTAATACCAGGGCTACTAATTGAGAACGTGATTAAAGATTTAAGATTTAAATTTTGGAAGGAAATAATTATTACATTTTCTTAAGGAAAATGTTGGAAAAATGTGAAGACGACAATTTATTAACTTGGAGTTTAATTCTCCTAATTGGAGTTATGAAATTAGTTTTAGATTTTAAAGTCTCGGATTTGGACATGTGGGGCCCACCAGAAATTTCATAATTTTGTGGGGCCCATGCGATTTTGAGATATTTTGGCCAAGTATATAATTTATTTTGGGAAGAATTAATTTTGGACCAATAGGAGGGTGACACGTGTCACCCCTCCACTTGTCTTGCAAGATGACAACATTTATAGATATTTTGAGAGGGGACAAGTGGACATGGGTCCCACTCCACTTGTTCATATCCTTAGATATATATCCAAGTCTTGCAAGACTTGGATCGTTATACACTTACACCCAAAATGAGCTCTCATCTATTTCTCTCTTAGCTCTTGATCGAGAACGCCAAGCCAAGAATTGATTAAGTTTCTTTCTCCAAGATTAAAAACCCTAATCAAGTGCTAAACCAAGTCTCCAAAACCCTCCAAGAATCTATTTGGCCCGAGAATGCCCATTAAAACTCTAGCTTGTTCGTCGACTTTTTGGAAGTTAAACAAGAAGGGAAGTTGGTTATAAGCTTGTAGATGATATATGTGTGTGATTGGAACTTGAAGAAGTGGAGCAAAGCGAAAACTGTGGGCCGAATCTCTAGGGACTGTTTTGGACGATTTTGGCTACAAATTAAGGTAAAAATTCTTCTCCCTCTTGAAGTAATTGGATATTACATATTGTTATAATGTATAGATGATCTAGTTCTAAAAAGATTGAAGAATAAAAAGTGTTTGGGCAATTTTTGTGAAGTTGGCCGATAATGGGACAGATTTGGTGTCTTGGATTCGTTGGTCATTATTGTTGTTATTTTCACTTGTTACATGTTATTAAATGAAGGAAATATTGTTGTTGATATGATTTATATAACGTGTTGTAATGTGAATTTGATTATAAGGAATGGTGGAAAAGGACTTTGGATTGTTGTAGTTGTTGTGGCTGAGAAACTGCCCAAAACTGTTTGACGTGGTTGTGTCGTTTTATGGACTGTTTTGTGGCATGTATATGATGGAAATTCAGTTGTAAACATGCATGAATAATGTGGTAAAATTGCTAATGAAAGTCCTAAGGAATAAGGGTGTAAAAAGGTGTTAAAGGCTTCACATTTTACTCATATCGTTGATAGAATTGTGGACTATTTTTATGGGCTATTTTGTATAGATTAAGGGGCCGAATTTTACATGTCAAGTAGACGTGTAATACCCTTTGGTTACTGTTTTGATTGTGCCTTAAATGGGGCTTGATTGTTGTTGAATTTAGGCTTTGGAAAAGGTGGAAAAATGTGTATTTATAGGGGAAGTGCTGCCCAAATTTTCATAGAAAAAAGAGAACCTTTACTTGGTATTAACCTACTTTAGTGAGCACGTGTTGATATGTGTGTTATTGTCGCTATAGGTTGAAGTACATTGAGACGTATTCTAGATTGTAGAGTTGGTTAGTCGCCAAAAAGGTATGTGAACTATCCTTTCTTCTTCTAGCATGATTCCTTTTTGTAAAGTGAGTGGATCCTACTTCTTAATGATGTAATTCTTTTGATAGTACTTGGATTTTATAAAATGGAAGTTGTTATAATCCATTCTCTTGGTAGTACTTGGGTATAAAATGGAGATTGTTATATCTATTCCTTTGATAGTACTTCGAGTTTTTAAAAATGAAAGATTGTTATATCTATTTCATTAATAGTACTTTGAGTTCAAAAAAGGAAGTTGTTCTAACTACTTTATTGATAGTACTTGGGGTTTCTAAAATGAAAGATTGTTATTTCTATTCTCTTAATAGTACTTGGGGTTGTCTAAATGAAAGTTATTTTATTTTAGTTCATTGAGAGTCAAAGGATTTATTATAAAGGAAAGGAATGTACGGTGAACGTACATAGTACTTTAGGGTTCAATTTTCTAATATTACTTGGTGTGTACGGTGGATGTACATAGTACTTTGGGTTCAATTCCCTATTATTACATGAGAATGCCTTGAGTTCTTCTAAAATGATAATTCATTCTATTTGTGCTATTGAGAGTCGGAGATGATTTAAATTGTACATAGTTGCTTGTGATAGCTATATGTGTACAGTTCTTGATATATGGACCACGTCCCTCACTAGAGGACCGACAACAATATATATAGATGTATGTGGGTTAGAGTCCCATGACACTATATTATTCTCCCGGCGACATTATATATAGATGTATGTGGGTTAGAGTTCCATAACACTATATTATTCTCCCGACGACATTATATATAGATGTATGTGGGTTAGAGTCCCATGAAACTATATTACTCTCCCGGCGACATTATATATAGATGTATGTGGGTTAGAGTCCCATGACACTATATTACTCTCCCGGCTACATTATATATAGATGTATGTGGGTTAGAGTCCCATGACACTATATTATTCCATGGACTAGCTCTCCATGATTTGGGTTCAAATCCCATGTTACCATACATACATATGTGGGTTCGAGTTCCCGTGATGTTATATCCTGAGGGCAGGTGTCCCTGATTGTGACATGACAGTATTTGCGTGTATTATTCCATGGACTGAGTATCCATGTTGCGGGTTCAACTCCCATGACAATATTTGTGTATAATGTTCGGGTTCAACTCACATGACAGTATTTGTTTATTTGGACAGACTTTCATAATTTGAAAAAGTATAGTTGATTTTCATTACTCTCAGTTTAAAAAGGGTACAGTTAACACTTACTTTGAAAAGGCGCAGTGTATTGGTATTTGATTATTATACTTGTCTCTTGTTATCTTTTTGGCCAGTTATAATCTCATTTACAGTACTTATTGTTTCACATATTTGGTACATGTTCCGTACTGACCCCCTTTCTCCGGGGGGCTGCGTTCATGCCGTAGGTTTAGATCGCAGTTTGGTGATTTGCAAGTGTATGATCTTTTCTCAGAGTTTTTGGAATAGCTCCATTATTCTAGGCTTATCATTTTGGCACTAATCTTTCGATACATGCTTTTGTACATTTATAGGTACGGCGGAGCCTTGTCCCGTCATAGTTCTCTATCAAACTCTTAGAGGTCTGTATTCATATGTGGGATTGGACTCGTGTACAGTGCAGTTTCGTTTTGGCTTATATATATATAGCGGCGGCCTTGTCGGCTATTCCTTTGCTTGTTTAAAAAAAATGATGAGTATCTTTATCTTCCGCGGGTTAGTTGAGATGAATGGGTAGAAGGGTGCCAATGTAGGGCACCAGTCGCGGACCCGGGGTTCGGGTCGTGACAAGAGTGGTATCCGAGCAGTCATTTCTTGGAATGTCTACAGACCGTGTCTAGTAGAGTCTTGATTATCGGTGTGTTGCGCGCCACACCCATAAACAGGAGGCTATTGGACATTTAGGATTTGGTTTCTATTCTTCTCACTCTGTGATTGTGCAATTGAGCTGTGTTATTAGGATAATCCCTCTTTAACGTATTATTGTGTTACAGCTATGCCTCCGAGGAAGGCAACAATTGCCCAGAAGGGCAAATCAGTAGCGGGAGCTACTAGTCAGACTCAGAGAGTTACTAGGCTCGCGCCTATACCGGATATTGTACCGCATGGTGAGTTCTTCGCCGGTTTTGAGGCCTCAAAGACTGAGCCTCGTGTCCTAATTCAGGGGAAGACTATAGGGCCATGAGGGACGCAGTTCTATTACTGACTAGGCTAGTGGTGATGCAGACTTGTCAGCAGGGGTTTATTCGGCCGGTACAGGCATGTTTACAGGGGGTAGAGGGCCAACACAGAAACCAGCGTAAGAGGGCTAGACCGGTTGGATATCCGGTGAGTTTCTGGGCGAGCAGCCTTATCAGCGTGTGAGATATTCGTCCCAGCCTACACAAAACATATCCCCACAGTTCGCGGGTGGGAGATTGGACCCCACGAGGTATTTAGGAGCCGTTCAGAGCTTCAGGGTTCCAGGTTTTCTGAGGAGCTAGGGATCTGCTCAGTTGAGGCCACTTTTCCCTCAGTGTTTCCAGTGTGGTAAGCATCATTTAGGGAGATGCTTTTTTGGTATAGATGCTTGTTTTTATTACGGCCGTCTGGGCCATATGGTGAGAGAATGTCCTTTTAGAAGGGGCATGTTACACCCCGTAATTCCAGGACATGAATAAGAGAATAGACGCGAGAACACAAGACTTGAAAATTGGTACGAAAGAAAGAATTGTTTTTCCAAAGGAAAATCTTCCGAACGTCGGAAAGGAAAAATGTTCGTTGATGAGAATTAGATTCTTAGAATACATTAATTGAGGAGTATGGAATTTATTAGCATTGTGGAAATGTATTTTACGTATTTGGTCACGTAGGGCCCACCCGAGAAATTTTACGTTTTGTGGGGCCCACGAGGGTTACGAAATTCTATGGACGAATGGGACGGCGACACGTGTCACCCCCCCCCCCCCACATGGGCTTGTTCGAAGTGGACCATATTTAAGTGGTCAAGTGACCAAGACTAAGTGTGACCAAGGTTAGTAGTATGTGCATGATCAAGTCTTAAAGCCTAGCTTGAGATTGTTGACTAAGTCAAGGGCCCACTTGGCTAGATATTTAATCTCCTCCATCCAAGCCACACAAGTGTTTTGATCTAAGCCCTCCATTGTTTTATTTATACTACACTAGTGCAAGACAAGTCTTCAACACTTAGAGAAAAGTTGAGAAAAACTTTAGGTGCTCATTTCATTGCTCTCGGCTTTGAGCTTATTTGAACAAGAAAAAATTTCAATTGATGTCAAATATTCACAAGACTTTAACCCAAGGTTCCTAGGGGTATTGTAAGGATATCTCAATAGAAAGATCCCAGAAAAACGACGTTTTCACGTTAGTCGCAAGGCGAAAACCTAAGGTGTTCTTCAACTTTGAAGATGGATCTTGAAGAGGAGTTCTTCATGAGCTTCTAAGGAGTGCTTGGAGCGCATTGGAACATAAGAAGATGAGCTTAAAGTTGCTAAGGATCGACTTTTACGCTTGGACTTTATTAGGGCTTATTGAAGTAAAATCTTCATCTTCTTAATGTAATTGAAGATTACATGTTATAGTAGTTAAGAAATGAGCATGTGGTATATAGAATGAATTTTGAAAAGATTTGGATCATGTCGACATGTTAAAAACCAAAAATGGACAAGTTAGCCATTAATGTGTAATCAATTTGGTCGGTAGTTACAATCGTCGCATGTTAAGGGAGAAAGGATTTATAGTTATTGTAATTGTTATTATGTATATAACATGTTGGAATAACAACTTGGATCGAAAAAGGAAATTGAAAGAGAATTGTTGTTGTTGTGACAATGCTAACCGAAAATGGCTTTGGAAATTGAACTACTTGGTATTAATTGTGGGGCAGAATTTTACACGTATTGTAAGGCGTGTAATCCCCGTTGTATTTGATGAATTGTTGGGCCTTAAATGTGGCGTTTGGTTATTGATTTTCGGGCCTTGAAAAAGGTGGAAAAGTACGTAGAAACAAAGGAAGTGCTGCCCAAATTTTTGTAGAATAAGAGACTTAGCACTTAGTATTATTCCACGTTAATAAGTGAGGAGTTTATAGACATGTTATGGTCATTATAGGTTGAAGTACTACGAGTAGCGTATTCTACTTAAATGGTGGAATAACTATCAAGATGGAAGTACTTTGGAGCATTTTGCTACTTGTCGATAATCGTCGCGAGGTATGTGAACCTCTTCCTCCTTTTGGCATGATTCTATGTATGAAATATACATGTGGTGTTATTTCATGATTCCTTATACTCTTAGAAGTTAAGAGGTATGTATGTTGATTTACTCTATATGAAAGTTATGTCTAAGCTATCCTAAGTTCTTACCAAGTCTTATGGGGGATGTTGGTAAGAGTCGTTAGGAAGTATTTGGAGTCGAGTTGACTTTGCTAATTTACTGCACGAATGAGAATAAGTATCGAACAAGCCATTGCAGCGTTAATAAAAGAAAATGTATCGGCAATCAATTAAATTAAAATGAGTAGAATTCTCCATCTGCATAGAAGCTAAGATAAGACAAAATTGTATTACATTTTCTAGATCATGGCTGCTTTAATAAGATCGTTATAAACAAGTATAACCTATTCACAACGCATAAAAGTATATGTTACTTAATTTAAAGAGTTTACGTTATAAAGTTTTAAGACTATGAACCTTAAATTCTTAAAAGGTTAAGAGATTTTATTTTTCAGGTTATGGGACTTGATTCTTAAAGGAATGAATGACTTGATTTAAAAGTATAGAATACTTGATTCGGAAAGTATTGATTTCTTGATATTCTAACGATAAGAGACTTGATATTCTAAGTTAAGAAACTTGATTTCTTAAAGTTAAGAGACTTGAAGTATTTTGAAAGCTATGTAACTTGATTTGAAAGTATGAGTCTCTTGGTTATTAAAAGAATGAATTTGTCTAAGGCATAAAGTTAGTATAACGGCTTTATGGGAAGTTGGTTATAACAACTTTATGGAAGGTTAAAAGAATGGTTTTCTCTAGTGATGTAAACAAAGATATGACTTGAAATAAAGAAGGGCAATTTGATTTAAAGGTATCAATTGCTTAAAGTTTTAAAGTAAGGGTCACTTGATTTAAAAGCCTAGAAATGTATTTCTAAAAATGTAGTGACTTGTTTGAAATGTAGACATGCCTTGATACTACGTGTGTTAGTATCTTGGGTTTTATAAGAAAAGGAGTCTTTTGAAAAGAATGGAAGTACGTAGTACTTTGGGTTAAATTCCCGGATTTTTATGTGAAACGAAAAGTGCCTTGAGTATATAAAATGAAAGTCTAAAGATTTTATGAACTTGCCTATGCTTGATAGTGATAGACTTGAGTGCAAGTATTATATGTTTACGCTGCCGTGACTCTCAGTTGGAGGGCCGGCTGTCTTGTTGTAAATTTACTTGAACGTACCGACTGTGACGGAGGCTTCCACGGGTATGCTTCCATTGTGATTGATCCTTGGACATGCTTATATGATGTGGGATTCTGGGGCATGCGACCAGGATGCGGGTTAGATTCCGGATTGTTTTTATTTCTCCTTGGACATGCTTATACGATGTGGGATTCCGGGGCATGCAACCAGGAGGCGGGTTAGATTCCTGAATTTATATTATTACCCCATGGCCATGCTTATACGATGAGGGATTCCGGGGCATGCGACCATGTTATATACGATTATTACTCCATGGACTAGCTCCCCATGAAGACATGTATCCGAGATGAGGGATTCCACGGGCATGTTATATACAATTTTTACCCCATGGCCATGCTTATACGATGAGGGATTCCGGGGCATGCGACCATGTTATGTACTATTACTCTATGGACTAGCTCCCCATGAAGACATGTTCCGAGATGAGGGATTCCACGGGCATGTTATATACGATTATTACCCCATGGATTAGCTCTCCATGAAGTCATGTACCCGAGATGAGGGATTCCACGGGCATGAGATATATATATATATGTATTGTATGTGTGTATGCCGACAGTGAGGTAGGATGCCACGGGCGCGTCACATGGTTATATTTTACACTTACGGCTGTCGGTAGTGATGAGGGATTCCACGGGCAGGGGATATATATATATATATGTAGTGTATGTGTGCATTTGACAGGAGGTAGGATGCCACGCGCGTCACACGGTTATATTTTACACTTATACCGCTTAGTGATGGGGATTCCACGGGAACGCTTTGATATTTGTGGGCTTGAGACCCTTACTGGATTGTGTGATGATATTTGAGGGCTTGTGTCCATAGCCCTGGTGTGACTATTTTTCATGTGTTGAAATAGTCTGTTCAAGGTAAAACTGACTTTCATTACTTTCACTTCGGCAAGGCACCGTGTACTGTCATTTTGGTTATCATATATGTCTCCAGCTTTATATAGACTGTTATGATTTCATTACAGTATTTTCAGTTTCATATACTTGGTACATATTTCGTACTGACCTCCTTGGGGGGCTGCATTTATGCCGCAGGTTGAGGTACATAGCTTGCTTATCCACACTCTTCGGATCACTGTTCAGTTCTTGGAAAGCTCCATTTCTCCGGAGGCTTTGTCTGCTAGTACGGTTCCCTGAGGTTATAGATTTTTGGTACATTCTGGGGTATGGCGGGGACCTGTTCCGTCATAGTTGGTATGTCAAAACTCTTAGAGGTCTGTAGTCATATCTTGTGGGTCGCTTTGGAAAAAAAAAAGAGGTAACTGTTTTTGGTTTTACATAATTATATGTATCCAGGAAGGTAGCCTTATCGGCTAACCTGTTATTTATTTCTTGTTAAGTTTATGAATGTTCCACTGATTATCTCTGATGTATACCTGTAAGGGTGCCCACGTAGGGCACCAGTCGCGGGCCCAGGGTCGGGTCGTGACAAAAGTGGTATCAGAGCAGTTAGTCCTCGGAAAGTGTCTACAGACCGTGTCTAGTAGAGTCTTGGTTATCGGTGTGTTGTGCACCACATCTATAACCAGGAGGCTGCAGGACATTTAGGATTGGTTTCCATTTTTCTCACTCTGAAATCGTGCGATAGAGCTGTGTTGTTAGGGTCGTCTCTCCCTAACGAGTTATGTTGATTGCAGCTATGAGAAAGGCAGCAGTGACCCAGGAAGGGCTATGTGGATCGCGTATCCAGGTTGGTAATGATTGTATAGTTAGTATTATGACATACAACTATACGGATTTATGTATGAGGGTCAGACGCGTGTTGCCTAGAGTGATTTTAGATTACCAAGAGTTGGTAAGGACTAACTAGATATCGGGAAGGTATGAAACAGTTAATGAATTCTCATCAATGGTTATGTGCTAATTTGATATAATTAGGAAATTATGAGCTGTCTGATAGGGTAATGAACCCTTAAGAAAGTCATGTTAAAGTACTTGATGGAAGACTATGTGGATAGATTAAGCTACGTGGTATGCGTAAGAGAATTGTACGGATGAGATCCGTATGGAGTAAGTAATGGTTGTTGTGATCAAGACAACACGATTATGGTATTATGAGAAGTTATTGTACCCGTTCACGGAGGGACTGATAAGGTAGGCTGGGAGCATGGAAATTGTGAGCCTAAATAATATTGATAACAGCCGAGACCTTAGGTATATAAGTCCTTCTCGGGCAATAAGACTTTATTCGCATCGCGGTAAGAGTTAAGCGACGCGGTCTGGGGTGAGGACCTATTACGGGTCGCCCCATAGCCTGAAATGGAGTGCGATCAGTTGGTAGTAGTTCCGCTACGTGACAGGGTCACGAGGGTGCAAGGCCCAAGTCTAGTTAATTGTTTTACGGGTTCGTGGACGCGTTCCACGGGAACCAGGTCGTGAGAGCCGAAAATGACCTTATATTGTTTAATAGAGTGGCTCCAAAGATTGGAGGCCAGAATCGGTATGGAGGTTATGTAAGTGTGCTAGTGTAAGTTGGAGGTACGAAAAAAATACAACCAGTAAGAAAGTGTAGAATTGCCGATTGGCTGGTTCCACGTAGGCGAGGTTCAGGTAATTGGCCCAGACTTGATTCAACGGGCTGTCGATAAGGCGAAGCTTATCCAGGGAAGATTATTAGTAAGCTCAGAGTCAGCAGAAACTTTATGCAGATGAACGACGTCGACACTTGGAGTTCAGGTTGACATTTTAGTATAAGTATTGTTATGTGGCCGTGGGTGGCATATTTTGTATGAAGGGTGTAGTAAAATGAGACTATGTCGCTATCTAAATTAGATTGGACTCCGAAAGAACATTCGGGGATGAATATTTCTAAGGGGGGAAGAATGTTACACCTCGTAATTCCAGGACATGAATAAGAGAATAGACGCGAGAACACAAGACTTGAAAATTGGTACGAAAGAAAGAATTGTTTTTCCAAAGGAAAATCTTCCGAACGTCGGAAAGGAAAAATGTTCGTTGATGAGAATTAGATTCTTAGAATACATTAATTGAGGAGTATGGAATTTATTAGCATTGTGGAAATGTATTTTACGGATTTGGTCACGTAGGGCCCACCCGAGAAATTTTACGTTTTGTGGGGCCCACGAGGGTTACGAAATTCTATGGACGAATGGGACGGCGACACGTGTCACCCGCCACATGGGCTTGTTCGAAGTGGACCATGGTTAAGTGGTCAAGTGACCAAGACTAAGTGTGACCAAGGTTAGTAGTGTGTGGATGATCAAATCTTAAAGCCTAGCTTGAGATTGTTGACTAAGTCAAGGGCCCACTTGGCTAGATATTTAATCTCCTCCATCCAAGCCACACAAGTGTTTTGATCTAAGCCCTCCATTTTTTTATTTATACTACACTAGTGCAAGACAAGTCTTCAACACTTAGAGAAAAATTGAGAAAAACTTTAGGTGCTCATTTCATTGCTCTCGACTTTGAGCTTATTTGAACAAGAAAAAATTTCAATTGATGTCCAATATTCACAAGACTTTAACCCAAGGTTCCTAGGGGTATTGTAAGGATATCTCAATAGAAAGATCCCAGAAAAACGACGTTTTCACGTTAGTCGCAAGGCGAAAACCTAAGGTGTTCTTCAGCTTTGAAAACATATCTTGAAGAGGAGTTCTTCATGAGCTTCTAAGCAATGCTTGGAGCAGATTGGAACATAAGAAGATGAGCTAAAAGTTGCTAAGGATCGACTTTTACGCTTGGACTTTATTAGGGCTTATTGAGGTAAAATCTTCATCTTCTTAATGTAATTGAAGATTACATGTTATAGTAGTTAAGAAATGAGCATGTGGTATATAAAATGAAGTTTGAAAAGATTTGGATCATGTCGACATGTTAAAAACCGAAAATGGACAAGTTAGCCATTAATGTGTAATCAATTTGGTCGGTAGTTACAATCGTCGTATGTTAAGGAAGAAAGGATTTATAGTTGTTGTAATTGTTATTATGTATATAACATGTTGGAATAACAACTTGGATCGAAAAAGGAAATTGAAAGAGAATTGTTGTTGTTGTGACAATGCTAACCGAAAATGGCTTTGGAAATTGAACTACTTGGTATTAATTGTGGGGCAGAATTTTACACGTATTGTAAGGCGTGTAATCCCCATTGTATTTGCTGAATTGTTGGGCCTTAAATGTGGCGTTTGGTTATTGATTTTCGGGCCTTGAAAAAGGTGGAAAAGTACGTAGAAACAAAGGAAGTGCTGCCCAAATTTCTGTAGCATAAGAGACTTAGCACTTAGTATTATTCCACGTTAATAAGTGAGGAGTTGATAGACATGTTATGGTCATTATAGGTTGAAGTACTACGAGTAGCGTATTCTACTTAAAGGGTGGAATAGCTATCAAGGTTGAAGTACTTTGGAGCATTTTGCTACTTGTCGATAATCGTCGCGAGGTATGTGAACCTCTTCCTCCTTTTGGCATGATTCTATGTATGAAATATACATGTGGTGTTATTTCATGATTCCTTATACTCTTAGAAGTTAAGAGGTATGTATGTTGATTTACTCTATGTGAAAGTTATGTCTAAGTTATCCTAAGTTCTTACCAAGTCTTATGGGGGATGTTGGTAAGAGTCGTTAGGAAGTATTTAGAGTCGAGTTGACTTTGCTAATTTACTGCACGAATGAGAATAAGTATCGAACAATCCATTGCAGCGTTAATAAAAGAAAATGTATCGGCAATCAATTAAATTAAAATGAGTAGAATTCTCCATCTGCATAGAAGCTAAGATAAGAAAAAATTGTATTACATTTTCTAGATCATGGTTGCTTTAATAAGATCGTTAAAAATAAGTATAACCTATTCACAACGCACAAAAGTATATGTTACTTAATTTAAAGAGTTTACGTTATAAAGTTTTAAGACTATGAACCTTAAATTCTTAAAAGGTTAAGAGACTTTATTTTTCAGGTTATGGAACTTGATTCTTAAAGGAAGGAATGACTTGATTTAAAAGTATAGAATACTTGATTCGGAAAGTATTGATTTCTTGATATTCTAACGATAAGAGACTTGATATTCTAAGTTAAGAAACTTGATTTCTTAAAGTTAAGAGACTTGAAGTATTTTGAAAGCTATGTAACTTGATTTGAAAGTATAAGTCTCTTGGTTATAAAAAGAATGAATTTGTCTAAGACATAAAGTTAGTATAACGGCTTTATGGGAAGTTGGTTATAACAACTTTATGGAAGGTTAAAAGAATGGTTTTCTCTAGTGATGTAAACAAAGATATGACTTGAAATAAAGAAGGGCAATTTGATTTAAAGGTATCAATTGCTTAAAGTTTTAAAGTAAGGGTCACTTGATTTAGAAGCCTAGAAATGTATTTCTAAAAATGTAGTGACTTGTTTGAAATGTAGACATGCCTTGATACTACGGGTGTTAGTATCTTGGGTTTTATAAGAAAATGAGTCTTTTGAAAAGAATGGAAGTACGTAGTACTTTGGGTTAAATTCCCGGATTTTTATGTGAAACGAAAAGTGCCTTGAGTATATAAAATGAAAGTCTAAAGATTTTATGAACTTGCCTATTCTTGCTAGTGATAGCCTTGAGTGCAAGTCATATATTATTACGCTGCCGTGACTCTCAGTTGGAGGGTCGGTTGTCTTGTTGTGAATTTACTTAGACGTACCGACAGTGACGGAGGCTTCCACGGGTATGCTTCCATGTGATTGATCCTTGGACATGCTTATACGATGTGGGATTCCGGGGCATAAGACCAGGATGCGGGTTAGATTCCCGGATTGTTTTTATTTCTCCTTGGACATGCTTATACGATGTGGGATTCCGGGGCATGCAACCAGGAGGCGGTTAGATTCCCGAATTTATATTATTACCCCATGGCCATGCTTATACGATGAAGGATTCTGGGGCATGCGACCATGTTATATACGATTATTACTCCATGGACTAGCTCCCCATGAAGACATGTACCCGAGATGAGGGATTGCACGGGAATGTTATATACGATTTTTACCCCATGGCCATGCTTATACGATGAGGGATTCCGGGGCATGCGACCATGTTATGTACTATTACTCCATGGACTAGCTCCCCATGAAGACATGTACCCGAGATGAGGGATTCCACGGGCATGTTATATACGATTATTACCCCATGTATTAGCTCTCCATGAAGTCATGTACCCGATATGAGGGATTCCACGGGGATGATATATATATATATATATATATATATATATATATATATATGTATTGTATGTGTTTACGACGACAGTGAGGTAGGTGTCACGCCCCAAATCCCGGGCCAGTGACTGGTGCCCCTACCTGGGCGCCCTTCTACCCATACAACATAATTAAACCACGGAAGATAAATAGCACTCATTTTTTATTTTAAACAAAGGCAAAGCCGGAAAGGCTTACGTATTAATATAAATCACCTGAAAGGGTCTCCGCTGTACAACAATGTAAATACAACCTACACCAGTCCAGCCCACATATGAATTCAGACCTCTAAGAAGGTGACAACAACTATGACGGGACAAGGCCCCGTTGTACCCCTGAATATACCTAGCCATAATGACAAACTCCGAAACTTGGAGCCATCTCAAAATGCTGAACAAGGATCCTAAGCTCGCAGATCTACAACTGTGTACCTAGACCTGCGGACATGAAAGCAAATTTCCCAGGGGTCAAGATAACAAGTACTAAGTATGGAACGGAAATAAAGTACATTAAACAAGATCATAACTGTACAAAAGAATGACAGGGACAAGTATAAAAATTAAAATACCAGATTCTACCGTGCCATTTTAACTCATGAAATCAATCGTACATTAATCATTCTTTTCCTTCTTTCAATAAGAATTAACATCATATTCTTACATACATACTTAAGAATTCGATCAAGTTTTTCCACATAACTTACATATCTTACATAACATAATCTGGCCCTTTATGGAGAGACTTCTTATTTGGGAGCTTACTTTGATTACCCATACGTGATAACGTAACCCGACCCATTTGCGGGACACGGTGTACTGATGAATCATGTAGCATAATCCGGCCGCTGGGCTCGTGTAATCGTGAAATCATGTAGCATAATCCGGCCCGCCTGTGGGGATCGGTGTACTGTGGAATCATGTAGCATAATCCGGCCCGCCTGTGGGGCTCGGTGTACTGTGGAATCATGGAGCATAATCCGGCCTGCCTGCGGAGCTCGGTTGTCACACCCCGTAACTCCCGTACATGTTTATAAGAACGTACGTAAGAACTAAAAAATGTTAAGATTTGAGACTAGTTAAAATTTAGCGGAATTATGGAATTGTCGGAAAACGAAATATTGCGACGAATGGGAGGGCGACATGTGTCACCCCCCTTGGTTGGTCATGGTCGAATGGACCATGGGTTAAATGGTCATTTGACCATAATAAAGATGAGTAAGTCTTGCTAGGCTTGAGCTTGATAAAAATGACTAAGTCAAATAGCCACTTGGCTTGATCTTTTAGTGGAATGTATCCAAGCCACCCAATTGTTCTAATCTTGACCCTCCATATGGTTATATAAGATTACTACTAGCAAGACTAGTTCCCATACTTAGAAAAATTTCAAGAAACTTTGAATGTCTTATATGTTGCTCTCGGGTTAGGGTTCCAAGGAAGGAGAAATGTTTTCGTTTGTTGTTCAATAATCTCCACACTTTAAACCAAGGTTCCTAAGGGTATTGTAAGGGTATCTCAATAGAAATATCCCGGAAAAGTGTCGCTTTTGTATTAGTCGCAAGGTGAAAACCTAAGTCGCTTTCTTAGGTTTGGATTGGATATTGAAGGAAAGTTGGTTGTGAACTTCTAAAGGCTTCATGTGGCGGATTGGAGTGTCAAGGAGAGGTGCTAAGTTGCTAAGGAGCGACTTCGGATCTTGAAGACGGATTAAGGCTTGTCTAGGTAATAATCTTATTCTCTTTAGTGTTATAAGATTTCATATTGTTGTAGTGATGTTTATAAACAAGCATGAGATATGTATTAGAGATTTATAAGTGCTATGGATATTGGAAGTCTAAGATATGAAATGACCTTGTTAGCCATTTGAAATTGAAATACAATTTGGTCGATAGTTAGAATCGTCGCATATTATCTAATTGAAGATTGTAGTTGTTTTAATAAATTGCGGCTATATAACATGTTAGACTAAACAACTTGGATTGAATAAGGAATTGGATAAGACTTTGTAGTATGATACATTATAGCCGAGAATGGCATGGAATTATTGCATTGTTTTGTATTATTGTGGGGAAGAATTTTACACGTCCTGTTAAGGCGTGTAATCCCCTTTGGATAGCTGAATTGTTGGGCCTTAAATGTGGCGTGTTTGGTTGTTAAAATCGGGCCTTGAAAAAGGTGGAAAATTATGTAGAAACAAATGAAGTGATGTCCGATTTTCCGTAGAATTTGGTGACTTTACACTTAGAATATTCTACGTTTGAAGCTAGAAGTTAATAGACGTATTATGGCCATTATAGGATTGAAGTACTATGTATAGCGTATTCTACTTAAGGATGGAGTAGCTATCAAGGTTGAAGTACTTTGGAGCATTTTGCTACCTGTCGATAATCGTCGCGAGGTATGTGAACCTCTTCCTTCTTTTGGCATGATTCTATGTATGGAATATACATGTGGTATTATTTCATGTTTCCTTCTACTCTTAGAAGTTAAGAGGTATGTATGTTGATTTACTCTATGTAAAGGTTATGTATAAGTTATCCTAAGTTCTTACCAAGTCTTATGGGGGATGTTGGTAAGAGTCGTTAGGAAGTATTTGGAGTCGAGTTGACTTTGCTAATTTACTGCACGAATGAGAATAAGCATCGAACAAGCCATTGCAGCGTTAATAAAAGAAAATGTATCGACAATCAATTATATTAAAAATGAGTAGAATCCTCCATCTGCATAGAAACTAAGATAAGACAAAATTGTATTACATTTTCTAGATCATGGCTGCTTTAATAAGATCATTATAAACACGTATAACTTATTCACAACGCACAAAAGTATATGTTACTTACTTTAAAGAGTTTACGTTTTGAAGTTTTAAGACTATGAACTTTAAATTCTTAAAAGGTTAAGAGACTTTATTTTTCAAGTTATGGGACTTGATTCTTAAAGGAAGAAATGGTTTGATTTAAAAGTATAGGATACCTGATTTGGAAAGTATTGATTTCTTGACATTCTAAAGATAAGAAGACTTGATTTCTAAAGTAGAAACTTGATTTCTAAAAGATAAGAGACTTGAAGTATTTTGAAAGTTACGCAACTTGATTTGAAAATATAAGTCTCTTGGTTATAAAAAGAATGAATTTGTCTAAAACCATAAAGGGTTATAACGACTTTATGGAAAGTTGGTTATAACGGCTTTATGGAAGGTTAAGAAAATTGTCTATTTTGATTGATAGGCATGAGTTGCCTAGGTTGTGAAATTTTAAGTTACTTGGTTTCAAAGCCTTGAAATGAATTTCTAAAGGTGTAGTAACTTATTTTGAAAAATAGACATGCCTTGATACTAAGAGTGTTAGTATCTTGGGGTTTTATAAGAAAATGAGTCTTTTGAAAAGAATGGAAGTACGTAGTACTTTGGGTTAAATTCCCGGATTTTTATGTGAAACGAAAAGTGCCTTGAGTATATAAAAATGAAAGTCTAAAGATTTTATGAACTTGCCTATGCTTGCTTGTGATAGCCTTGAGTGCAAGTATTATATGTTTACGCTGCCGCGATTCTCAGTTGGAGGGCCGGTTGTCTTGTTGTGAATCTACTTGGACGTACCGATAGTGACAGAGGCTTCCACCGGTATGCTTCTATTGTGATTGATCCTTGGACATGCTTATACGATGTGGGATTCCGGGGCATGCGACCAGGATGCGGGTTAGATTTCCGGATTGTTTTTATTACTCCTTGGACATGTTTATACGATGAGGGATTCCGGGGCATGCGACCAGGAGACGGGTTAGATTCCCGGATTTGTTTTATTACCCCATGTCCATGCTTATACGATGAGGGATTCCGGGGCATGCGACCATGTTATATACGATTATTACTCCATGGACAAGCTCCCCATGAAGACATGTACCCGAGATGAGGGATTCCACGGGCATGTTATATACGATTATTACCCCATGGATTAGCTCTCCATGAAGTCATGTACCCGAGATGAGGGATTCCACGGGCATGAGATATATATATATATATATATGTATGTATTGTATGTGTGTACGCCGATAGTGATGGGGGATTCCACGGGCAGGAAATATATATATGTATTGTATATGTGTACGTCGACAGTGAGGTGGGATGCCACGGGCGCGTCACATGGTTATATGTTACACTTACGGCTGTCTGCAGGGATGGGGGATTCCACGGGCACGCTTCAATATTTGTGGGCTTGAGACCCTTACTGGACTATGTGATGATATTTGAGGGCTTGTGTCCGTAGCCCTGTGTGACTATTGTTCATGTGTTGAAATAGTCTTTAAAAGGTAAAACTGACTTTCATTACTTTCACTTTGGCAAGGCACAATGTACTATTATTTTGGTTATCATACATTTCTCCAGCTTTATATAGACTGTTATGATTTCATTACAGTATTTTTAGTTTCACATACTTGGTATATATTTAAATCGACCTATTCATTTGCGTTCATCATGCCGCAGGTTGAGGTATATAGCTTGCTGATCCTCATTCTTAGGATAGTTGTTCAGCTTGTTGGAAAGCTCCATTATTTCGGAGGCTTTGCATTTTGGTACAGTTCCCTGAGGTTGTAGATTTATGTACATTCAGCGGTATGGCGGGGCCCTATCCCGCCACAGTTGTATGTCAAGAATTCTTAGAGGTCTGTAGTTATATCTTATGGATTGGGTTGTGTAAAGAAAAAAAAATGAGGTAATTGCTTTTTGGGTTTACGCGTATATTTTTGGAAGGTGTCCTTATCGGCTAGCCTGTTATTTATTTCCTGTTAAGTTTATGTATATTCCGCTGATTATCTCTGATGTATACCTGTAAGGGTGCCTAGGTAGGGCACGATCGCGAAGTCGGAGTCGTGACAAAAGTAGTATCAGAGCAGTTAGTCCTCGGAAAGTGTCTACAGACCGTGTCTAGTAGAGTCTTGATTATCGGTGTGTTATGCACCACATCTATAATCAGGAGGCTGCAGGACATTTAGGATTGGTTTCCATTCTTCTCTCTCTGAGATCGTGCAGTAGATATGTCACAATAGGTTGAACCCTCTCTGACCTATTCTTATGTATCAGTTATGCCTCGCGGAGGCGACTGAGGCCCGAAGGCAAAGCGGCAGCGGAGTCGCTAGCGGCACGTGAAGGTTACGATACTCGTGCCCGATTATGCACGAGATTGTGGCTCGAGGCGAGTTGATTCTGCAAGCGGTATTAGACGAGCGAGAACGGCCGCAGCTCGAGGTTCCGATACCGAGCCTCGATTCCGCGGCTAAGGCGAGTATAAGATTACGGAGAAGCGGTCGGGTTATTGACTAGCATAGTGGTAGGCGGCGAAGCGAGCGAGTAGCTAACCTAGGCGAGTTTGAGGATTCGGGATTTTCTGGGTTGTAATCCACCCGAGTTCTATGGTTTGAGATCTGAGAAGGATCTTCAGGAGTTTATTCGGTAGATACATCGGACTATGCAGGTGCTTAGAGCCTCGGAGACAGAGTCAGTTGTGTTAGTCTCTTACCGGTTACGTGATATTGCGTTGAACTGGTTTGAGTCATGGGAGTTGTCTAGAGGTGTGGGTGTTCTTCTAGCTGTTTGGGATGAGTTCACAGAGGCCTTCCTTGATCACTTTTTGCCTCCTGAGATGAGGAGAGCCCGCGTAGATATGTTCTTGACATTGAGACAGAATGGGAGGACTATCAGAGAGTACAACCTGGAGTTTGACTCGTTGGCCAGATATGCGATCACTATTGTGGCTGACATGGCAGACCGAGTTCATCGCTATGTGATGGGGCTAGACCGTTATATGATTATTACATGCCCGGGAGTGGCCCTTCAGCCAGGTATGGATATTGCCAGGATGCAGGCTTATGCACAGGGAATAGAGGACAGAGAGAGAGAGAGAGAGGATCAGCCAGACACAGTCCAGCCCAAGAGGGCCAGGAAAGCAGGGTTTCAGGATAACTTTCGAGGCGGATAGCCTCAGCAGCAGGCTAGGTCTACATTTCAGCCGACACAGAGTGCTCCTTCCCGGTCTTCTAGCATGAGGTTTGATCGCCGGGGATATTCGGGAGCAGGTCAGGGCTCTAGGGCTGCAGGTTCACAGATGTCCGAGGGTAGTAGCCAGGGAAAGCCACATTTGCCTCGGTGTGGTCGTTGTGGCAGATTCCATTTTGGGGAGTGTCGTACTACTTCGACAGCTTGTTATGCTTGCGGCCAGCAGGGCCATTTGGTGAGAGACTGTCCGACCAGAAGTGGCACTGGTGGGATAGCACAGTCTACTGGATCAGTTGCGGGTTCTTCGCCTTCAATAGCTAGGCAGGATATTCATACACCGGTAGGCCGTGACAGAGGTCGTAGTGGAAGTTCCCAGTTTTAATGGTCCTTTGACCCGCCTATATAATTTCAGGTATATCTTTGACCCTTTATAGACTTGTATACATGATAAGGTAGTTGTAAATTTAAGTGTCATGAATGGTTAATATTGAGACTATGTATATACGCTAGAAGGAGTTGGAAGTAGGAAAAGAAAATCCTTTTGGGGCCATGAATGGGAGTAAATAGTGATGGTGCACACTTTGGATTTGTCTTCTCATTTGGCATATGATGGATGGATATGTGTGTGCTAGGTATTAGGGCCATAGGTGGCATAATTAGGTTCCATTAAGTGTAGTTTTGTGAGACTATACCGAGAAATATTAGATTGACTCCGAAAGAACATTCGGGGACGAATGTTTCTAAGGGGGGAAGAATGTTACACCCCGTAACTCCCGGACATGTTTATAAGAACATACGTAAGAACTAAAAAATGTTAAGATTTGAGACTAGTTAAAATTTAGCGGAATTATGGAATTGTCGAAAAACGAAATATTGCGACGAATGGGAGGGCGACACGTGTCACCCCCCTTGGTTGGTCATGGTCGAATGGACCATGGGTTAAATGGTCATTTGACCATAATAAAGATGAGTAAGTCTTGCTAGGCTTGAGCTTGATAAAGTTGACTAAGTCAAAGAGCCACTTGGCTTGATCTTTTAGTAGAATGTATCCAAGCCACCCAATTGTTCTAATATTGACCCTCCATATGGTTATATAAGCTTACTACTAGCATGACTAGTTCTCATACTTAGAAAAATTTCAAGAAACTTTGAATGTCTTCTATGTTGCTCTCGGGTTAGGGTTCCAAGGAAGGAGAAAAATTTCCGTTTGTTGTTCAATAATCTCCACACTTTAAACCAAGGTTCCTAAGGGTATTGTAAGGGTATCTCAATAGAAAGATCCCGGAAAAGTGTCATTTTTGTATTAGTCGCAAGGTGAATACCTAAGTCGCTTTCTTAGGGTTGGATTGGATATTGAAGGAAAGTTGGTTGTGAACTTCTAAAGGCTTCAATTGGCGGATTGGAGTGTAAAGGAGAGACGCTAAGTTGCTAAGGAGCAATTTCGGATCTTGAAGACGGATTAAGACATGTCTAGGTAATAATCTTATTCTCTTTAGTGTTATAAGATTTCATATTGTTGTAGTGATGTTTATAAACAAGCATGAGATATGTATTAGATATTTATAAGTTCTATGGATATTGGAAGCCTAAGATCTGAAATGACCTTGTTAGCCATTTGAAATTGAAATACAATTTGGTCGATAGTTAGAATCGTCGCATGTTATCTAATTGAAGATTGTAGTTGTTTTAATAAATTGTGGCTATATAACATGTTAAACTAAAAAACTTGGATTGAATAAGGAATTGGATAAGACTTTGTAGTATGATACATTATAGCCGAGAATGGCATGGAATTATTGCATTGTTTTGTATTATTGTGGGGCAGAATTTTACACGTCATGTTAAGGCGTGTAATCCCCTTTGGATAGCTGAATTGTTGGGCCTTAAATGTGGCGTGTTTGGTTGTTAAAATCGGGCCTTGAAAAATGTTACACCCCGTAAGTCCAGGAACATGTAAAAGAGAATGTACGTAAGGAATCAAGACTTGGAAATTGGTACGAAAGGAAGAATTGTTTTTCCGACGGAAAATCTTTCGAACGTCGGAAGGGAAAAATGTTCGTTGTTGAGAATTGGATTCTCAAAAGGCATTATTTGAAGAGTATGGAACTTATTAACATTATGGAAATTTATTTTTACGGATTTGGTCACATGGGGCCCACCCGAGGAATTTTACGTTTTGCGGGGCCACGAGGGTTACAGAATTTTATGGACGAATGAGAGGGCGACACGTGGCACCTCCCTCACTTGGTCTTGGACGAAATTATGCAAGGGTATAATGGTCATTGACCATGGTAGAAGATCAAATCTTGCTAGCTTGAGATTGTTGACTTGTCAACTTGTCCACTTGGCTTAACATTAATTATTCTTCATCCTAGACCACAAGTGTTTTAATCTAAGCCCTCCATTGTGTTATAAATGCTACACTAGTGCAAGACTAAGTCTCCAACACTTAGAAAAATCACAACATTTCTTGTTCAAGAAAGTTGCTCTCAGAGGTTTCACAAAACTAGTAAAGGGAAAAAAGAGTTAGAGAGATGTTTCTCTCACTAGGCGAAAATGCTCTCAACATTTTTTCCTAGTTGCTCTTCTACGTCTCCCTTCTGATAGGATTTTCATCAACTGATTTTCTACGGATTGTGTTCATTTCATGTTCACTCTAATTGATTTGTTATAGAGTAAGGTATCTTCCTTCTAGCCATGAGAAAGAATACAAAGATTTCAGCCAAAAGAATGAAAGAGATTATTTTGATTGTTCAAGATTACAAGATTCAAGATATGAATTTGAAGTTTGCATTTCCGGGGGGGGCAGTTTCCGGCGGTGGCCAGTTTGCTTCTCTGAATATTGTGGAATATTCGGGACAGACGGGTGTTGCAGGATTGTTAGCAGGCCAGGAGGGTGATCCTGGTGTGCAAGAGGGTCATGATGGTGGTCTTGGGTTGAGGACGCAGCTCTTGGTTTCTCCCAACCTTCCGGTGGCAACCTCAGCTGGTGTTCCGGTTGAAAAACTTGACACTGGAAGGATTACGGGTCTTGAAGGATTTCCCGGGACTAATGCGGGTAAGGTGGGTGGTCACGGGTTGCAGGAGGGTTGTGATGGTGTTATGGGGTTGTGGTTGAAACCCATGGGTCACCGTTCATTTGTCTTTGAGTCCAAAGGGGCTTTTCCGGCAGGCACCTTGGAAGTCGGAAGGGCTGCGTTCCAGTGGCACTCCGACTGGAGGAGATTGCGGATCTTGATAGTGATCCCGGGTCGAAAGTGGGTATGGAGGGTGGACCTGGGTTGCAAGAGGGTGGTGTTTATGTTCAGGGTTTGTGGCTTGAACCCTTGGGTCTCCGATCCTTGGTTTCTGAGTGCAAAGAGATTTTTCCGGCGGCCACTTTGGATGCCAAGGTGTCAGCGGGTCTCGAGGTTAGTCACGGGTTGATTACGGGTCAGGTGGGTGGGCATGGGTCTTGGGGAAAGTCCATGGGCCACCGTACTGGTGGTTGAGTCCGAGAAATTTTCTTTTCCAATTGGCCTTGGAAATGCTAAGGTGGTGGAAGCCGAGGGGTTTTTTATCCAAAAGAGGTCTAGTAATTTGATGCATTCTATTGTTGCGGATGTCAATGGCACGCCTCATTCATTATGTGCTACTACCGAAGCTGTTCCTAATCCTCATTCATTAGGTGCTACATTCGAAGTTGAGGACGTTGGGATTGCAGGAGTTGCGGTTTCCGAAACGCCACCCCTTCTCGAGGGGAAGACGGGTCGCTTGGGTGGGCACCGGTCGATGGCGGATCTTGAGGGTGGTTCCGGGTCGAAGGAGGGTCAGAAGGGTGGTCATGGGATGCTGATTGATCATGATGGTGGTCGCGGGTCAAGGCAGCAGCCCAAAGGTTTTCGGTTCAAGTTTGAAGGGTCCGAAGTTGGTTCATTTCCCATGGCTCTTGGTATTACAAATCGTGCGGGAGTGGAAAAGCCTACTCTTCAAACGAGACTTGGTAACTTGGGGAATTTAATTGCTGAGAGAACCAAGGAAACATCTCATTCAATGGGACATCGAAACTTGATAAGGGTGGGAACCGAAGAGTCAACTCTTCTAATGAATTCAAAGGTTGCGGAAACCAAAGGGGCAGCTCGTCCAAAGAGGTATGGAAACTTGATGGCTACGGAAACCAAATGGTCTACTCTTCAAACGAGTCTTGGAAGATCAACTTATGTGGAATTCGAAGGGTCGTTCTTTTCCAAGTCGCCTAAGAATCCTGACCTTGTCTCGGCCAATGAAGCTTTTAATGCCGAGGGACATGAGCCATTTATGGCAACCATTCCCAATGATGCACTAGTCTTGATTTCCCCCATGAATGCAACTATTGCACCTACTGAGTGTGCAAATGATACTCGGAAGCCACAATATGATTTAATACCCTCCTGTAACGTCACCTTTGTGTGAACGCCCCATCCCCCACTCTTTCATTTCGTGTTTATGCTTACGTTGAGGACTGAGAACCCTCAATGACTGATTGTAGCTCCCTGTTCTTTTCGTTTGTTCTTTTATAATATTTGCATTTACCTAAAAAAAAAAGAAAGTTGCTCTCGGCTTTGTGACATTTCTCACACAAAAGTTTTGTAGTTTTGATCCATTATTCAAAAGACTTAAACCCAAGGTCCCTAAGGGTATTGTAAGGATATCTCAATAGAAAGATTTCGGAAAAACGACGTTTTCACGTTAGTCGCAAGGCGAAAACCTAAGTAGTTTTCCTAGTTTTGGATTGGAAATGGAAGAGAAGTTGGTTGTGGACTTCTAAAGGCTTCAAATAGCGGATTGGAGCGTAAAGGAAAGGAGCTAAGAATTGCTAAGGAGCGACTTTGAATCTTGGAATTTTTAAGGGCTTGTAAAGGTATAATTCTTGTCGTTTTAGTAATTAAGATTTACTTATTGTTGTAGATATGGATATTAACAAGCATGAGATGTTTAGTATGAAGTTTGATAAGTGTTTTGGCTATTGGAACCCTAGTCCGAAAACTAGTATGTTTAGCCTTAAGATTACAATTCAAGTTGATTATTAGTTTAAGTCGTCGCATGTTATATAAAGAAGTAAATTGTAGTTGTTGAAGTTGTTTATGACTATATAACATGTTGACCTTAGAACTTGGAATTGGAAAAGGATTGGAAAAGACTTTGTATTGTTGAATAAGTTAGCCGAGAATGGCTTTGATTATGGACTTAGTTGGTATTAATTGTGGGGCAGAATTTTACACGTATTGTAAGGCGTGTAATCCCCTTTGGTTGGTTGTTGTTTTGAGCCTTAAATGTGGCGTGTTGGTTATTGAATTCGGCCTTGAAAAAGGTGGCAAAGTATGTAGAAACAAAGGAAGTGCTGCCCAATTTTCCGTAGAATAAGAGACCGTATACTTAGTATTATTCTACGTTAGAAACTAGAAGTTGATAGTCATGTTGTGGCCATTATAGGTTGACACTTCTACGTGCGGCGTATTCGACTTAGCTTGTGGATTAAGCCGAAAAGGTATGTGAACTGTCTCCTCTTCTAACATGATTCCTTAAGATAAAGAAAGTATGTCCTACTCCTTAAATGATCCATTCCTTGGTTGTATTTGGATTGCCTAAAATAGAATTTGTTCTATGTACTCCCTTGATTGTACTTTGATGTTTAAATGGTAAGTTGTATAATCCATTTCCTTAGTGAAGTTTGGGTTCTTAAGAGTGAAAGTATTTTACTTGAAGTACATAGAGTCTTGAAAAGGGAAGTAGTTTCCAAATCTTTTGGCTAGTGCCTTAGTTCCAAAACCTAAGGGTTGTTATAATGACTTTAGGGGAGTTAAAGGAGTGATTTACTTAATTGGTTTAAAAGAGGAGAAATGACATGATTTAAGAGAAGTAACTTGTTTTAAAGGTGTGAGTTACTTGAGGTTTAAAAGTAGAAGAAACTTGTTTTCTAAATATTAAGAGACTTGAAGTATTTTGAAAGTTAAGAACTTGAGTTGTAAGTATGTGATACTTGGTTTTAAAAGTATAAGTCTCTTGGTTATAAAAGGAATGAATATGTATAAATCCATAAAGGGTTATAACGGCTTTATGGAAGGTTAAGAAAGTTGTCTATTTTGATTAATGGGCATAAGTTGCCTAGATTGTGAAAATTTGAAGTTACTTGATTTCAAGCTTTGAAATGAGTTTTCTAAAAGTGTATGTTATACCCCGTATTTTCCAGAGTATGTACGTAAGGACGTACGTAGAAAATTTGAGTTTGTGCCTTAAAGTGCTTGGCCGAATTTTATTTGTGCATAACACCCGGTTAGAGTCGTTTTTCGAAACGCTTTCCACGACTTCGTAGGGAATTTCCGGCTATGTCATTTCTTATTTTGCGGATTTTTCCGAGAGACGAAACATTTTGGACCAACAAGAGGCGACACTTGTCACCTCTCATTGGGACACCATGATAATGTAGTGGCGAAAGTCGGCCATTGTGGTCAAGGGTTGGTAGGATATTTTGTGTGCAAGTTGGCTAGGTACACATGCCCTAATCTTGGCCTTACACTTGCCTAGCACTTGGCTAAATCTTGGCCATTGGTTGGCCTTCACTTGACCTATAAATACCCTCCTTTGATGAACTTCTTCATCCAAAATCTCTTAAGTCTTGAAAGCTTCTTCCTCCTTTGTGTAGTGTAGTGGCGAGAGCCTCCTCCCCATGGCGAGAGCCCTTCCCCCTAAGTAGTGTGGCCGTGGGTACCCCACTAGCCTAGTTGCTTCGTATAATACCCCCTCTCTTGGTAGAAATACTCTCAAAGTATTGTTATAATGCCCAAATTACCTTAGCCATATACCTTGTAGTATTCTAAGGTTATACCTATCTGAAGCCTTAAATACTATTATACTTCCCTTCCGTAACAAAAACCGAAACCCTAGGAAAAATCTCCATAGTCCGTTGGAGTATTGTGTAGAAGTTGGTTAGAACTTCTAAGGGTGGTTTAGAGCGGGTTGGAGCGCTCGGAGTTGGAGCTAAACGATTGCCCAGGATCGACTTTATACTTGGATAATTATGGGCTTATCGAGGTAATTATCTTGTCCCTCTATTGTAATTGGAAATTACATATTGTAGAATATATAGTTGAAGTATACTATATATAGAACTGAACGTAGTTATCGGCAATGTCTTTTGACTTAAGCCTGAATAATACTTACGGCAATGTCTTGCGACTTAAGCCTGAATTTAAAGAAGAATACTGAACTGTAATTACATAGGGTTGTATTACAGTAGACTTGTGTAGTAGTACCGTGGAGTAGAATTGTACCCGTTTAGGGTTAGTTGTATAACCCCCCCCCTGGTTGGCTTGGTAGCCGGCCTCGGTAGGGGAGGAGATTTACGCTGTTGCGGGGAGAGTCTTTGCGAATTTTTCAGAGAAAGTTCTACGAAGAGACCTTATGTTAATAAGCGCCTTGTGGCCTTATAGGTGGAAGTACTATGCGTGGCGCGATCTACTTGGCTTAGGGAGTAGCCGGCGGTTTGAGGTACTTGGAGCGTTTTGCTATTAGTCGATAATCGTCGCGAGGTATGTGAACCTCTTCCTATCTCTTCTAGCATGATATGTGTGAACTATGTAGTACGGTAGACGTACATGTGCTAAATGTATGTGATTGGTTTAAAACATAAAGTGTTATAACGACTTTATGGGAAGTTGGTTATATGACTTTATGTTGGTAAGAAAATACATGTGGTTTTAAAAGTCTTGATTTGAACTATAAGCGGCTTGTTATGTGTTAATAAAGAACTTGAAGTATTTCAAAAGATTTTGAATCATTTTGAAAGAAGAAGTAATATACTTGGTTTTGAAAAACTTAAGAGTTATACTAGCTTTATGGGAAGTTAGGTATAACGGCTAAGAATGCTTTCTTGATTTGGAAATCGAATGTGTATCGACAAACCAACTAGCGTTAATAAAAGGAAATGTTTTGACTAATTAAGTATTATTAAAACCAGAGAAACTTCCATCCGCATGAAGCTAAGATGAGACAAAATGATATTTCCTAGATCATGGCTGCTGTAATAAGATTGTTATAAACAAGAATATCCTACTCACATATAAGACTTATGTTCCTCAGATAGTTTTAAGGAGAATTATATTCTCAAATGAATAAGACTATGAACTACGAAACCTTTCTAAAATGAGAAACTTGAACATTGGAAATTAGGCAAACTTGATCATTGGAAAAGAATGTTGCTACTTGATTTTACAAAGAGAAGTAATTGATTTACTTTAAAAGGATAGTCACTCTATTTTATACTACGGGTATTGTGTGACATTGTGAAAGTAACGTATCTTTAAAAGAGTTAATGTATGAAGTACTTTGGGGATAAAAACCCGATCTTGTTAATCATATAGTAGAAGGTACCTTGTGTGAACAACTTGATTGTATTGGTATGTGATAGCCTTGTAATACTTTCTTGATTGCTTTGATAAGTGAACGTGTTGGGATGCTACGTGTGTTAGTATCTTGTGATGTTTGTGTGAAGGGGTTTCCCTTGATTGTGCTTATTAACTATCAGTCGTTATGATGGTATTGTGGCATTCATCTCTTGAGATGATTCCGGGTTAAGCGCCCTCCGTCGCGGGGTAGACTTCAGCGGTCGATGGACACATGATTCGAGAATACCTCATGCAGTCCCGGGCCTATGCGAGCTACGAGAGTTCGGGTTAGTGACGTCCTTTATGGGCATGCGGTCCATGTGGCCATGCGGTGCGAAGTCCGGGCGACGCGGGAGTAGCTACCCTCGACGCGGGAATACCTCATGCGGGCGATGAGATTGGCCTACGCGGGCTGCGGGAGTTCGAGGTTAGACAGCGCACATGATATCTGCGGGCAAGTGGCGGCTTTGATCATGTGACGGTCTAGACAGATCTTATGATCTGATTCATGACCTTGTTGGTGCTGTGGGTTTTTAGTAGTCGGCTATGCCTTCGCATTTACCCGTCACGTTTTATTATAACACAGTGGGACACAGTGTTCATGTGTGTTCCTTGGTGCTTTTATATCATAAGCTGCCGGTGAGGAAGGTATTCCACGGGCATGATTGATGTTGTGGGCCCGAGACCCATTGTTATACTTGAGTGATGACTTGAGGCGTGAGTCACGACTTGACATGACCGCTTTGTTGTAAGCGTAGTTTGGTTATCATACATGTCTCTGCTTTATATGGCTATGATTTCATTTACGGTATGTATTTTGATTTCACATACTCGGTACATTTGTGTCTTGACCTCCTTGGGGCTGCGTTCATGCCGCAGTTGAGGTACACGATCGTTGATCCTAGCTCTCGAGTCACGATTTGGCGTTTGGGAAGCTCCGTTTCTCGGAGGCTTATCGATGGTATAGTCCACCGTCGTAAGTGTTTACATTCGGGGTTTGGCGGCCTGTCGCCCATTGTTGTCGTATCATTCTTAGAGGTCCGTAAATGCTGTTGTGGCGGGGTTTGTAAAAGGATTAAAGCGTTCATGTTGAAAAGTTGCTATTTATATATATCCCAAGGTAACAGTTTTTGGTTGCTTTGCTTCTTATTTCAACGTCTTATTTCAGGTTTCATGTATTGTCTTTATGTTCGTGATTACTCGATGTATGTCTACTTGGGTGCGAGGTAAGGCACGATCACGCCCAGGTTGGTCGTGACAAAAGTGGTATCGAGCGATTAATCCTCGGAAAGTGTCTACGCACCGTATCGATGAAGTCTTGATTATCGGTGTGTTGTGCACCACACCAATAATCGTGAGGCTATAGGATATTTTAGGATTGATTTCTATTCTTCTCACTCACGAGATCGTGCCTTAGAAATGTGTTGTAAGTTGGACCTCTAACGTATTTCTTTCCACTTACCGTTATGCCCCGCGTAGCAGGCAACCCGCCCAGAGGGCAAGCGGAGGAGGCTGCGAGTAGAGTTGAGAGGGTTACGTGGGCACAGCCCAATTATCACCTTAGGTGGTGCTTCATTCGGGAGTTCTGCGACGTCACTAGCCCAAAGTGATTTATCACGACGGCAGCTTCTCTGCGACCATGATATTTGAACCTTGATTCCACGGCCAGAGCGGTGAATATAGATTGCAAAGAGGCAACCACATTACTAGCTATAGATTTGGCTACGGAGAGTATACCGATGTCCGCGAGTCTTGAGGACTATCTATAAGAGGTTGTGCAAGAATAATTCTTGAGATAGGCTTGAGCATGGCACGTATGCGGGCTTATGCGCGTGGCCGAGCGATGTAGAGATCGGCGGGTTAACGAAGGGCGATAGAAGAGGGCGGGCAGCAAGGTCCTTTGGTAACTTTGGCGAGTCACCTCGCGTGATTTGATTATGCACATCCATCGGTGCGAGTGGTCTTCCACGAATTTCGGGGCGTTCGGGGTACGCAGGAGTTGGTTAGAACTCCGGGGCTTAGGTTCCGCAGTGTGACGCGTCATCGGAAATGTCATCTTTTAGGTTGGTACTTGTTGTACTATGACCGTCGAGTGCAGTGTCGAAGAGTGTCCTTGTAGGAGGACTTAGCCTTGAGGATCGGTGGGTAGTTCGTCATCTCCATGCTATCGCCTACAGGCGAGTTTGATTAGAACGACTAAGGAGTGAAGCGATGAACATAGATCTATCCTTAACCCTCTAGAGTTTTGTATAGGTGATAAGGTGAGTATACCTTAGGTGCTATGTTCGATAGCGATATGTTAGTTGTGATTTGAAATCATGGTTGCTTAACAGAGTAAGATTTTGGGGATAGAGAAAGTGTGAGCCTTAGAGCTTTATACGTAGAGACCTTAGAGGTGAGGCCATCTCGAGGAAAAGGTGTAGTGTTATGGTTGACCACTTATCGGAGTGCATAGTGCACGTGAGTTATGTTGGGACAGGTCCTAGTAGTGTGGAATGAAAGGGGTAGTTGAGCTAAGAAGACCGCCAGGTTTTAAATGCGTGATTAGTGAGATTGTTCGGTTCGGGAGCTAGTATGATGCGGCGTTGCGGGTCGGGTTGAGGCCACGTTGCGGGTCAACCCGCGGCGGGTTTGGTGGTGGGGTCGGTTGTGGTGGTCGCGCTTGTGGTAAGTCACGAGGTGTTAGGCCCGTATTCGATTAACGTGCTGAGTTCGTGGATGCGTTCGGCCGGTGGTGGTCGATGGGGGCAGCCCATCGTGTTCTTCGTTCGGGACCGTTTACTCGGCTGTGTTGAGTTATCTGAAGGGTTGAAAGGCTGCACGGGGTGCCTACCTTCACCTTATGTCAGACAGTGAAGCCCAGGTTGTGGCTATTTTACGTCCTCTACAAGTTTACCAGGCAGGGTTAAGAACTCAGGTGAGTCTCAGAATCGCATTCGCCCTCGGGCCAGTGCGTGGATTTCAGAGGTAGTCGTGGGGGATTGTTGTCTCCTGGGGAGGAAGTGTTTAAGCTACCATTTCAGTGTTCGGATATCGCCTTATGAAGCCTTGTAAGGGCGGGAGTGTAAGTTGTCGGTCGATTGGTTCGATGTTGGCAAGGTTCAGACAGTTGGTTCAGGCTTGTTCCGGTGATTTGTGGATAGTGAAGCTTGTCTAGAAGAGGTTACGGCAGCTCGGAGAATCGTGCGGATGTCGGCGACGCTTAGAGTTGAGTTGTGGTCGGTCTTCTTGAAAGTACCACCGGGTTGGGTGTGACGAGTTTGGAATCTGAGAGGACTTAGCAGAGTTACTTTGGGCCGCACGAGTTCATGTGAAGAATAGTCCAGGTTGCCTATATGTTAGCATTTGCCGTCCGTCTTAGGAAGCGGTCGTCGATCGTTAAATGTTATGTTGGGAAAGTATCGGAGATCCGTCAGTATTCGATTAATGATGACCACGTGAGAGATAGTAACCCGAGTTTTAGGCGAGCGATGCTCGAAATGTGGTAAGAGTTCGAGTGTCGACATCCTCGGGATCGCAGCGGCCGGTACCATTTGTTAGTGCGTCGGAGCAAGGCTCGCGACAAAGTGACAAAGTGGTATCTCTGACGAGTAAAGAGAGAAGTGAGCATGTATGGCGAGCATTGATGTGATCATTTCTTTTGTAAAGAGAAGGTGCGAAGGAAGTATATTTTAGACCGGTGAGAAGTGTTTGTGGTTATGTTAGAGGTGTTTCCTCGTGGACTTGGATGGAGGTATTTTGCTTGGGTGTTTGGTGGCGGATGTGGCGGGTTTGTTTCGTAAGTATAGTAGTGAAGACTATCTTGGCGCCGCGTTTGTTTGAGACTTAGAAGGAACATTCGGGACGAATGTTTCTAAGGAGGGAGAATGTTATACCGTATTTTCCGCAGTATGCGTGGGGCGTGCGTAGAAAATTTGAGTTTGTGCCTTAAAGTGCTTGGCGAATTTTATTTGTGCATAACACGGTTAGAGTCGTTTTTAAATGAGCGTTTTCCACGACTTTCGTAGGGAATTTCGGCTATGTCATTTCTTATTTTTGCGGATTTTTAGAGAGGCGAAACATTTGGACCAACAAGAGGCGACACTTGTCACCCTCTCATTGGGACACCTTAGTGATAATGTAGTGGCGAAAGTTGGCCATTGTGGTCAAGGGTTGGTAGGATATTTTGTGTGCAAGTTGGCTAGGTACACATGCCTAATCTTGGCCTTACACTTGCCTAGCACTTGGCTAAATCTTGGCCATTGGTTGGCCTTCACTTGACCTATAAATACCCTCCCTTTGATGAACTTCTTCATCCAAAATCTCTTAAGTCTTGAAAGATTCTTCCTCACTTTGTGTAGTGTAGTGGTAGAGCCTCACCTCCCCTTGAGAGCCCTTCCCCCTCCTAGTAGTGTGGCGTGGGTACCCCACTGCCTAGTTGCTTTAGTATAATACCACTCTCTTGGTAGAAATACTCTCAAAGTATTGTTATAATGCCCAATTACCTTAGCCATATACCTTGTAGTATTCTAAGGTTATACCTATCTGAAGCCAGAAATACTATTATACTTCCTTAGTCACAAAAACGAAACCACAGGAAAAATCTCCATAGTCAGTTGGAGTATTGTGTAGAAGTTGGTTAGAACTTCTAAGGGTGGTTTAGAGCGGGTTGGGCGCTCGGAGTTGGAGCTAAGCGATTGCCGGGATCGACTTTATACTTGGATAATTATGGGCTTATCGAGGTAATTATCTTGTCCTCTATTGTAATTGGAAATTACATATTGTAGAATATATAGTTGAAGTATACTATATATAGAACTGAGCGTAGTTATCGGCAATGTCTTTTGACTTAAGCTGAATAATACTTACAGTGATGTCTTGCGACTTAAGCTGAATTTAAAGAAGAATCTTGTTGTAATTACATAGGGTTGTATTACGGTAGACTTGTGTAGTAGTGCAGTGGAGTTGAATTGTCCCGTTTAGGGTTAGTTGTATAACCCCCGGTTGGCTTGGTAGCGGCCTCGGTAGGAGGAGATTTCTGTTGTTGCGGGGAGAGTCTTTGCGAATTTTACGTAGAAAGTTCTCTGAAGAGACCTTATGTTAATAAAGCGCCTTGTGGCCTTATAGGTGGAAGTACTATGCGTGGCGCGATCTACTTGGCTTAGGGAGTAGCGGCGGTTTGAAGTACTTGGGCGTTTTGCTATTAGTCGATAATCGTCGCGAGGTATGTGAACCTCTTCCTATCTCTTCTAGCATGATATGTGTGAACTATGTAGTGCGGTGAGCGTCGTGTGCTAAATGTATGTGATTGGTTTAAAACATAAAGTGTTATAACGACTTTATGGGAAGTTAGTTATAACGACTTTATGTTGGTAAGAAAATACATGTGGTTTTAAAAGTCTTGATTTGAACTATAAGCGGCTTGTTATGTGTTAATAAAGAACTTGAAGTATTTCAAAAGATTTTGAATCATTTTGAAAGAAGAAGTAATATACTTGGTTTTGAAAAACTTAAGAGTTATACTAGCTTTATGGGAAGTTAGGTATAACGGCTTAAGAATGCTTTCTTGATTTGGAAATCGAATGTGTATCGACAAACCAACTGCGGCGTTAATAAAAGGAAATGTTTTGACTAATTAAGTATTATTAAAACCGGTAGAAACTTCCATCTGCATAGAAGCTAAGATGAGACAAAATGATATTTCTAGATCATGCATTTCTTTGTAATAAGATTGTTATAAACAAGAATATCCTACTCATATAAGACTTATGTTCCTCGGATAGTTTTAAGGAGAATTATATTCTCAAATGAATAAGACTATGAACTCTGAAACCTTTCTAAAATGAGAAACTTGAACATTGGAAATTAGGCAAACTTGATCATTGGAAAAGAATGTTGCTACTTGATTTTACAAAGAGAAGTAATTGATTTACTTTAAAAGGATAGTCACTCTATTTTATACTACGGGTATTGTGTGACATTGTGAAGTAATGCATATCTTTAAAAGAGTTAATGTATGAAGTACTTTGGGGATAAAAACCGATCTTGTTAATCATATAGTAGAAGGTACCTTGTGTGAACAACTTGATTGTATTGGTATGTGATAGCCTTGTAATACTTTCTTGATTGCTTTGATAAGTGAGCGTGTTGGGATGCTACGTGTGTTAGTATCTTGTGATGTTTGTGTGAAGGGTTTCCCTTGATTGTGCTTATTAACTATCGATCGTTATGATGGTATTGTGGCATTCATCTCTTGAGATGATTAGGGAGTTAAGGCCCTCCGTCTGGGGTAGACTTCGGCGGTCGATGGACCTATGATTCGAGAATACCTCATGCAGTCCGGGGCTATCGCGAACTCTGAGAGTTCGAGGTTAGTGTCGTCCTTTATGGGCATGCGGTCCATGTGGCGTGCGGACTGCGAAGTCGGGGCGATGCGGGGAGTAGCTACCCTCGATGCGGGAATACCTCATGCGGGCGATGAGATTGGCCTATCGCGGGCTGCGGGAGTTCGAGGTTAGGCAGCGCGCATTGATCTGCGGGCAAGTGGCGGCTTTGATCATGTGACGGTCAGACAGATCTTATAATCTGATTCATGACCTTGTTGATGCGTGGGTTTTTAGTAATCGGCTATGCCTCGTACTTACCGTCTGAGTTTTATTATGACAGTGGGACACGGTGTTCATGTGTGTTCCTTGGTGCTTTTATATCATAAAGCTGCCGGCGGTGAGGAAGGTATTCCACGGGCGTGATTGATGTTGTGGGCACGAGACCCGTTGTTATACTTGAGTGATGACTTGAGGCGTGAGTCCACGACTTGACATGGCTGCTTTGTTGTAAGCGTAGTTTGGTTATCATACATGTCTCTGCTTTATATGGCTGCTATGATTTCATTTCTGATATGTATTTTGATTTCACATACTAAATTTTTGTTATCGACCTCGCCCGAGGCTGCGTTCATCTGCATGAGTTGAGGTACACGATCGTTGATCTAGCTCTCGAGTCACGATTTCAGCGTTTGGGAAGCTCCGTTTCTCGGAGGCTTATCGGTGGTATAGTCCAATGCGTCGTAAGTGTTTACATTCGGGGGTTTGGCGGGGCCTGTCCGCCATTGTTGTCGTATCATTCTTAAGTGCATGAATCTTGTTGTGGGCGGGGTTTGTAAAAGGATTAAGCATTATTGAAAAAGTTGCTATTTATATATATCTGAAGGTAACCGTTTTTGGTTGCTTTGTCTTCTTATTTCACTGTCTTATTTCACTGGTTTCATGTATTGTCTTTATGTTCCGCTGATTACTCTGATGTATGTCTACTTGGGTGCCCGGGGTAAGGCACCAGTCACGGGCCCGGGTTCGGGTCGTGACAGTGTAGTAACTTACTTTGCAAAATAGACACACCTTGATACTACGGGTGTTAGTATCTTGGGGTTTTACATAAAAAAGAGTCTTTTGAAAAGAATGTACGTACGTAGTACATTGGCTTGTTTAATTGAGAATTATTCTATGTGTGCCTTGATAAGTACTTTGGCTTGTTTAATTGAGAATTATTCTATGTGTGCCTTGATAAGTACTTTGGCTTGTTTAATTGAGAATTATTCTATGTGTGCCTTGATAAGTACTTTGACTTGTTTAATTGAGAATTATTCTATAAGTGCCTTGATAAGTACTTTGGCTTGTTTAATTGAGAATTTAGGTAACCATCGTATTCGTGGATATGTTCGACCAGAATCGGATCGTGAAGGTCGGGAATGGCCTTAAAAGAGATCGAGGCTAGTAAGGTGACCAAGTTTGGAGGTAGTGACTCCAAAGTTTTGGAAACTGAAGTAATGACTGAAGTATGGTACATATACTAGAAAGAGTTCAAGTGTTCGAGAAGAGTACGACGAGTAAGGAAAGAAGTGAACATGTGCTAAGAAAATAGAAATGATCATTTTGTTGTGAAGTGAAGTTGCGATGGGAGTATCCTTTAGACCAGGGTGGAAGTTTTTTGTGATGTAGGAGTGATTCCTCGTTGACTTGGGTTAAGTATTTGCGCGTGTGTTATTTTGTGGCCAGGTGTGGCATTGGCAACTTGTTTAAGTTAAGAAGAACTTTATCGTTATCCGTCTTGAGAAGGAACATTCGGGACGAATGTTTCTAAGGAGGGGAGAATGTTATACCCCGTATTTCCAGAGTATGTACGTGAGGGCGTACGTACAAAAGTTTTTAGCCTTAAGTAGGCATTAGAGACGAAATTTGTACACAACTAGCGGAAAGAGTCGTTTTCCGACGAAACGTTTTCCGGACTTTGCGAAGGGAAAAATGCGGCTATGTCATTTATAATTTTTGCGGATTTTTTCGAGAGACGAAATATTTTGGACCAACGAGAGGGTGACAAGTGTCACCCTCAAATGGACGATTTTGGGGCGTTTTCTTGCACCATTTTTAGTCAAGGAGTTGGTAGGATATTTTGGTGGTAGATGGATAAGGTACAATTGCCCAAATCCTCACCCTACACTTGCTCACCACTTGGCTTGATCTTGGCCATTGATTGGCCTATAAATACCCCTCTAATGCAAGACTTATTTCATCCACACTTGAGAATTTCCAAGTCTTGAAATCCCTCTCCCTCCCTCTTAAAGTTTTCGTCCAAAGCCACCCCTCCCCCTTGAGAAGGCCATGGCGAGAGTATACCAGCACCTAGTTGTTTAGTATAATACACCCACTTGGTAGAAAAGTATTCTCCAAGTATTGTTACTATTCCCAAATACTTTAGCCCAAATACCTTGTAGTACTTTCCAAAGTTACCTCTATCGTAGAGCAGAAAATACTACTATATTCCCTTAAGTCATCAAAGCGAAACCACTAAGGAAATCTTCATAGCCGGTTGAAGTATTAAGAAGAAGTTGCGTAGAACTTCTAAGGGTTGTTTGGGCGGGTTGGAGCACCCAGTTGGAGCTAAGCGTCATTTCGGGATCGGCATATAAACTTGAATAATTTTGGGCTTCAGGTAAATACTATTGTCCTTCTATTGTAATTGGAAATTACATCTTGTAGTATAGAAATGAATATAAGATTCATAGAAGGATATTCTGAAGAGAATTGAGCTGTAATAGAATGATATTCTGAGAAAGAATTGAGTGGAATCACGTGAGGAAGAATATTAAAGAAGAAGATTAAATTGTACTTACATGGAATTTGTATTCTGATGAGACTTGTGTAGCCTACGGGTGAAATCTTGATTTTACGTAGAATAAAGGAATGCGTATCTAGAAGTATTTTCTGAGAATAGTCTAGGCGTTGATAGACTCTTATGACCAATATAGGTTGAAGTACTGCGAGTAGCGTATTCTACTCGAAGGGTGGAAAGGGCTAGCCGGATTACAGTACTTTGGAGCTATTTGCTAATAGTCGATAATCGTCGCGAGGTATGTGATTCTTCCTATACTCTTGAGCATGATATTTTAAAAGTATATATATATATAGTACGGTGAGCGTGCGTGTGTTAAGCGAGCGTAGTTTTACGATGTCTTTTGACTTAAGCTGAATAATAAGAATCTTGAAGTATTTCAAAGAATTAAGAAACCTTTTGAAAGAAGAGTAATACTTGGTTTTAATAGCTTAAGAGTTATACTAGCTTTATGGGAAGTTAGGTATAACGACTTAAGAGAAATAAAAAGAATGGTTTATTGATTTTAGAAGTTAAGAGACTTGATCTTAAAAGATAAGAGACTTGACTTAATTGGATTAATATGAATTTTGTTAAAAAGTGTGAAACCTCATTCGTGAGTAATGAGTACTTGGTTTTTAAAAGGAATAATGTTTTACTGATTTCGGAAATCAGAATAAGTATCGAACAAACCACTGCAGCGCTAATAAGGGGAAATATATCGAATAATTTAGTATTATTAAAACCAGTAGAAACCTCCATCTGCATAGAAGCTAAGATGAGACAAAATGATATTACATTTCCTAGATCATGGCTGCTTTAATAAGATTGATTATGAACAAGAATAACCTACTCACACATAAGGCATACATTACTCAATTGTTTTAAAAGAGAGTACGTTATTTGATTAAGACTATAACTATGAAATCTTTCGAAACTAAAAGACTTGAGTATCCGAAATTAGGCAAACTTGAACTTTTGGAAAAGAATGTTGTTACTTGACGTTGTTCTAAAATGTAAGCCACGTGGTTTAAAAGTAGTGTATAGTACTTGATTTTAAAACCTGAACGTATTTGGTACTACGGATAATAGTATCGAGTTGTTTTTACGTAAAAAGAGGTCTTTTTGAAAGGATAAATGTATGTAGTACTTTGGGGTTAAAACCGGGTCTTGTTGTAATAAAATAAATGTCTGTGAGTATGATTAAACTTGCCTATGCGTGTGGTGATAACCTTTGTTGTGCAAGTGTTGTATTTACGTGCTCTGGCGTCTCGTTGGAGGCGGCTATCGATTGATTGATGGACATGCGACACGATGGGTGGCCAGCGGGTATCTTCCACTGTCGATCATTTTGGACATCTTGACACGATGGGTGGCCGGGTATGCTTCCATTAGAGTCTTATTTTGTTATTAGCTTGGACATGCGACACGATGGGTGGCCCGAGTATCTTCCATTCGATTGTTATCTTGTTATTTCCTTTTGGACATCTTGTGCGATGGATGGCCGGGTATGCTTCCATTAAGTGTTATCTTGTTATTGGCTTGGACATCGCGACACGATGGGTGGCGCGAGTATGCTTCCATTCGATTGTTATCTTGTTATTTCCTTCTAGACATCACCGACACGATGGGTGGCCGGGTATGCTTCCATTAAGTGTTATCTTGTTATTGGCTTGGACATCGACACGATGGGTGGCCGAGTATCTTCCATTCGATTGTTATCTTGTTATTTCCTTTGGACATCGACACGATGGGTGGCCGGGTATCTTCCATTAGGATGGTTCCATAGCCATGCTTATCTGAGGTAAGATCTTGGGCATGCGTCCGTTGTGCGGGTTATATTTGAGTGATGACTTTGAGGCGTGAGTCACGACTTGACATATTTCTTTGTTATATTGTGAGCGTAGTTTTGTTATCATACATATCTCTGTTTTGTTTTAATTTGTATGATTTCGTTCTGATATTTTCGATTTCACATACTTGGTACTGTTGTCTTGACCTCCTTGAGGCTGCGTTCATCTGCATGAGTAAAGGTACATCGGTTGTTGATCCTCGCTCATAGGATCACAGTTCGTATTAGGAAGCTCCGTTTCTCGGAGGCTTATCTTTTGATATGTTTTCCACGAGTTGTAGGTTCTTGTACATTCGGTATGGCGAGGCCCTGTCCGTCATAGTTGTTATATAAATCTTAAGTGCATGCCTTTGTTGTGGCGAGGTTGTAAAGGATATGCTTTATTCAAACTTTGTTTATATATATGCGAAAAGCGACTTTCTCTCAAATAAAATGTGTCTCATTTACATTTGATTCATGTCTTGTTTTTATGTTAGTTGATTTACTCGATGTATGACTACTTGGGTGCCGGTTAAGGCACGATCATGGAGCCGGAGCAGTCGTGACAAAAGTGGTATCAAGCGATTAATCCTCGGAAAGTGTCTATAAAGTGTCTAGTAGAGTCTTGATTATCGGTGTGTTGTGCACCATCTATGTCGAGGAGTGCGAGACATTTAGGATTAGTTTCCATTCTTCTCATTACGAGATCGTGCCTTAGAAGGCGTGTTGTAAGTTGGACCCTGCAGCGTATTTCGTTTTTACGATTATGCCTCGCGCAAAGCAACCGGGCGGATAGGCAAGGCAGTGAGGCTGCTATTAGGATCTGAGAGATGCGAGCGCGAGCCCGATTACGAGATAGTGCTTGGCCCGAGTTTAGCGCCGCCGGCCAGCGAGTTTAGGCGCGGCGGTGGCTGCTAAGACCCGATGCACGAGCCTCGATCCGCGGCACGGGGTAGAGAGATGGGTTACAAGGAGATGTACGATTGCTAGCGAGTTGTGGCGGACATGAGATAAGGTGGGCCGGCGATTCGTAGTACCCGTGGTTCACGAGATCGGATAGTTTGAGGCTACGGGACTTTACGAGTTGTAGCCGCTTGAGTTCTGGTCGAGGCACGAGGATGATCCCGAGTTCATCAAGCGATTCTGACGGATCGTGAGAGTGATCGAGGCCGGAGACCGAGTCGGTGACGCCAGTTCGCGTCGGCTCAGTGATCTGCGATCGGCTAGTTTGATTCGTGGGAGTTGTCCCGGAGAGAAAATGCACTTCCAGCCGTATGGGACGAGTTCTCAGGGGCATTTCTTGCACATTTCTTGCCTCCACAGATGAGGAGGCTCGGGCAGCAGTTTTTGATGTTGAGCGAGCAGGCGTCTGATTCGGGAAGTCTGATGTGAGTTCGACTCATTGGCTCGGTATGTCCCAGTAATGGCGATATGGAGGGCCAGTACACGCTACGTCGCGGGCTGGATGACTACTTGGCGAGCTTGTTGGGTGTAGCTCTTGGCCGGGCATGGACATTGCCGCATGCGAGCTTATGCACTTAGGTGTGAGGCGGAGAGGTCGGCGGAATGGCGAGATCGGCGAGAAGGGCGAGCAGCGAGGTCTTTTGGCGACTTTCGGCGGACCGCCTCGGCCAGAACTAGTTATGCGCCTCCGCCCGATCTGAGTGGTCCTCCACAATCTTGAGGCATCAGTATTGAGGGCAGTCGGGGCTCGAGTTGATTTCGGGAGAAGCGAGGATGTTAGCGGTGAAGCCACCCCTACCTCGTTATGGCCGATGTGGTAGACTCCATTTTGGGGAGTGTCGTGCTAGATCGGGAGTTTGTTTTACATGCGGCCAGCGAGGCCATTTCTGTCCGGCCAGGAGGTGCAGTGGGATAGTGCGATTACGGGATCTATGGTGGTTCGTCACGCCTACTATCGCCTACGAGGCGGGGCGTGATTAGAGTAAAGCGGTAGATACAGGTATATCCTTAACCCTCTAGAGCTTTGTATGCTTGTTATGATTATCTTATTGTGTGCTATGTACAGATAGCGTTATGTTATTTGTGAGTTAGAAAACATGGTTAGTTGGAAGGATAAGTATGGGGGCAGGGAAGGTGTGAACCTTAGAATATTTCACGATTGAGACCTTAGATGTAAGGCCGTCTTGAGTAAAGGATTTTGCAAAGGATCCTTGTCGAAGTGCATTATATGCCTAGAATGTATTAGTGTGATAAGTCCATGGGTAGTGTGAGATGGAAGTGGTAGCTTTCATGATGTGAATTAGTAAGATTGTTCAGGATCGAGAAACAAGAGAGTTCGGCACGATGGAGGGTCGGGTTGAGGGCGTGTGCGGGTCAACCGTGGCGAATGAGGTGGTGTCGATTCGAGTGGTCCCGGGTGGTAGGGTCACGAGGTGCTAGGCCAAGTTTAGGTAACCATCGTATGAGTTCGTGGATATGTTCGACGAGAATCGGATCGTGAAGGTCGGAATGGCCTTAAAGAGATCGAGGCTAGTAAGGTGACCAAGTTTGGAGGTAGTGACTCCAAAGTTTTGGAAAGCGAAGTAATGGTGAAGTATGGTACATATACTAGAAAGAGTTCAAGTGTTAGAGAAAATGCTGACGAGTAAGGAAAAGAAGTGAACATGTGCTAAGAAAATAGAAATGATCGTTTTGTTGTGAAGTGAAGTTGCGATGGGAGTATCCTTTAGACCCGAGGTGGAAGTTTTTGTGATGTAGGAGTGATTCCTCGTTGACTTGTGTTAAGTATTTGCGTGTGTTATTTTGTGGCGGTGTGGCATTGGCAGCTTGTTTAAGTTAAGAAGAACTTTATCGTTATCCGTCTTGAGAAGGAGCATTCGGGACGAATGTTTCTAAGGAGGGAGAATGTTATACCGTATTTCAGTATATGCGTGAGGCGTACGTACAAAAGTTTTTAGCCTTAAGTAGGCATTAGAGACGAAATTTGTACACAACTAGCGGAAAGAGTCGTTTTCCAACGAAACGTTTTACGGACTTTGAGAAGGGAAAAATGCGGCTATGTCATTTATAATTTTTGCGGATTTTTGAGAGGCGAAATATTTTGGACCAGCGAGAGGGTGACAAGTGTCACCTCAAATGGAGCGATTTTAGGCGTTTTCTTGCATCATTGTTAGTCAAGGAGTGGGGAGGATATTTTGGTGGTAGATGGATAAGGTCTGATTGCCCAAATCCTCACCTACACTTGCTCACTGGCTTGATCTTGGCGTTGATTGGCCTATAAATACCTCTAATGCAAGACTTATTTCATCCACTTGAGAATTTCCAAGTCTTGAAATCCTCTCCCTCCTCTTAAAGTTTTAGTCCAAAGCCACCTCCCTGAGAAGGCCTTGGCGAGTATACCCACACTTGCCTAGTTGTTTAGTATAATACCCCACTTGGTAGAAAAGTATTCTCCAAGTATTGTTACTATTCCCAAATACTTTAGCCCAAATACCTTGTAGTACTTTCCAAAGTTACCTCATCGTAGAGCAGAAATACTACTATATTCCCTTAAGTCATCAAAAACGAAACCCTAAGGAAATCTTCATAGCCGGTTGAAGTATTAAGAAGAAGTTGCGTAGAACTTCTAAGGGTTGTTTGGAGCGGGTTGGAGCACCCAGAGTAGGAGCTAAACGTCGCTCAGGATCGACATATAAACTTGGATAATTTTGGGCTTACCGAGGTAAATACTATTGTCCTTCTATTGTAATTGTAAATTACATACTGTAGTATAGAAATGAATATAAGATTCATAGAAGGATATTACAGAAGAGAATTGAACTGTAATAGAAGGATATTACAGAAAAGAATTGAACTGGAATCACATCAGAAGAATATTAAAGAAGAAGATTAAATTGTACTTACATAGGACTGTATTTACAGTAGACTTGTGTAGCCTACGGGTAGGGAAATGCTGCCCAATTTTCTGTAGAATAAAGGAATCTGTATCTAGAAGTATTTTACAGAATAGTCTAGACGTTGATAGACTCTTATGACCAATATAGGTTGAAGTACTGCGAGTAGCGTATTACCTCGAGAAGGGTGGAAAAGTCTAACAGGATTACAAGTACTTTGGAGCTATTTGCTAATAGTCGATAATCGTCGCGAGGTATGTGATTCTTCCTATACTCTTGAGCATGATATTTTAAAAGTATATATATATATATAATGCGGTGAGCGTGCGTGTGTTAAGCGAGCGTAGTTTCTGGCAATGTCTTTTGACTTAAGCCTGAATAATAAGAATCTTGAAGTATTTCAAAAGAATTAAGAAACCTTTTTGAAAGAAGAGTAATACTTGGTTTTAATAGCTTAAGAGTTATACTAGCTTTATGGGAAGTTAGGTATAACGACTTAAGAGAAATAAAAAGAATGGTTTATTGATTTTAGAAGTTAAGAGACTTGATCTTAAAAGATAAGAGACTTGACTTAATTGGATTAATATGAATTTTGTTAAAAAGTGTGAAACCTCATTCGTGAGTAATGAGTACTTGGTTTTTAAAAGGAATAATGTTTAATGATTTCGGAAATCAGAATAAGTATCGAACAAACCACTGCAGCGCTAATAAAGGGAAATATATCGAATAATTTAGTATTATTAAAACCAGTAGAAACCTCCATCTGCATAGAAGCTAAGATGAGACAAAATGATATTACATTTCCTAGATCATGGATGCTTTAATAAGATTGATTATGAACAAGAATAACCTACTCGCATAAGGCATACATTACTCAATTGTTTTAAAAGAAATCGTTATTTGATTAAGACTATAACTATGAAATCTTTCGAAACTAAAAGACTTGAGTATCCGAAATTAGGCAAACTTGAACTTTTGGAAAAGAATGTTGTTACTTGACGTTGTTCTAAAATGTAAGCCACGTGGTTTAAAAGTAGTGTATAGTACTTGATTTTAAAACCTGAACGTATTTGGTACTACGGATAATAGTATCGAGTTGTTTTTACGTAAAAAGAGGTCTTTTTGAAAGGATAAATGTATGTAGTACTTTGGGGTTAAAACCCGGTCTTGTTGTAATAAAATAAATGTCTGTGAGTATGATTAAACTTGCCTATGCGTGTGGTGATAGCCTTTGTTGTGCAAGTGTTGTATTTCTATGCTACCGCGTCTCTCGTTGGAGGGCCGGCTATCTGATTGATTGATGGACATACTGACACGATGGGTGGCCGCGGGTATGCTTCGCTGTCGATCCTTTTGGACATCTTGACACGATGGGTGGCCGGGTATGCTTCCATTAAGTGTTATCTTGTTATTGGCTTGGACATGCGACACGATGGGTGGCCGAGTATCTTCCATTCGATTGTTATCTTGTTATTTCATACGGACATCACACGATGGGTGGCCGGGTATGCTTAATTAAGTGTTATCTTGTTATTGGCTTGGACATGCGGCACGATGGGTGGCCGAGTATCTTCCATTCGATTGTTATCTTGTTTTCGTTACGGACATCGACACGATGGGTGGCCGGTATGCTTTCATTAGGAGTGTTATCTTGTTATTGGCTTGGACATGCGACACGATGGGTGGCGAGTATGCTTCCATTCGATTGTTATCTTGTTATTTCCTTTGGACATCTTGACCACGATGGGTGGCCCGGGTATGCTTCCATTAGGATGGTTCCATGGCCATGCTTATCTGAGGTAAGATCTTGCGGGCATGCGGCCGTTGTGCGGAGTTATATTTGAGTGATGACTTTGAGGCGTGAGTCACGACTTGACATATTTCTTTGTTATATTGTGGCTGTAGTTTTGTTATCATACATATCTCTGTTTTGTTTTAAATTTATTATGATTTCATTCTGATATTTTCGATTTCACATACTTGGTACCTATTATCTTGACCTCGCCTTGAGGCTGCGTTCATCTGCGCGAGTAAAGATACATCGGTTGTTGATCCTCGCTCATAGGATCATGATTGCGTATTAGGAAGCTCCGTTTCTCGGAGGCTTATCTTTTAGTATGTTTTCCACTGAGTTGTAGGTTCTTGTACATTCGGGGTATGGCGGGGCCTGTCCGTCATAGTTGTTATATAAATCTTAGAGGTATGTAGCCTTTGTTGTGGCGGGGTTGTAAAGGATATGCTTGTTCAAACTTTGTTTATATATATGCGAAAGCGACTTTCTCTCAAATAAAATGTCTCATTTACATTTGATTCATGTCTTGTTTTTATGTTATTGATTTACTCGATGTATGACTACTTGGGTGCGGGTAAGGCACGATCCACGAGCCGGGCAGTCGTGACATAATAGCTACCACTCGGTATTCGGATGGCGCCTTATGAGGCCTTGTATGGAAGGAAGTGCGGATCGCGATAGGCTGGTTTGATGTGGCGAGTGCGATTAGTAGGACGGACACAGTTGTGACGATGGATAAGGTAAAGCTTATCCGAGGCGATTCTTGGCGGCTCGAGTAGGCAGTCGTATCACGGATCATCGTCGTCGGCATCTGAGTTTGAGGTTGATGATTGGGTTTTCTGAAGGTGTCACCCATGAAGGGTGTGATGAGATTTGGGAGGAAAGGAAGCTTAGCCCAGTACATTGGGCCTTATCAGTTGTCGCGGGGTAGGCAAGGTTACTATGAGTTGGATCTGCCGTCGATGCGGAGGCGGTGCATCCGGTTTTCATGTTTCTATCTTTGAGGAGATGTATCGGGGATCCATCTAGGGTGCACCCGATTGGCGATGTCGGTGGCCAGGGGTTATCGTATGAGAGATTCCCATAGCGATGTCGATGCGTCGAGTTAGGCGTCTGCGGACAAAGGATGTGGCTTCGTCGAGGTCTTATGGCGAGCGAGAACATGGAGGAGATGGCGTGGGAAGCGAGAGGAGGACATGAGGCGGTATCCTCATATTCCCCACCTCGGGTAACTCACTTTCCTACTTGTAAATTTTCTTTGGCTTATGTACTTAAGTGTTGTATTGTGGCCATGTGTGGCATTTGTAAAAATTATTTAAGTTATGAGGAACCTTATCGTTATACATCGTAGGAAGGAACATTCGGGGCGAATGTTTCTAAGGAGGAGAATGTTATACCCAGTATTTCAGTATGTATGTGAGGATATGCGTCTGAAAGTTTAAGCCTTAGTTAGGCATAAGGGACGAAATTTGTGCACAACTAACGAAAAGAATTGTTTTTCGACTAAAAGTTTTCCGAACCTTGCGAAGGGAAAATTACGGTTGCGACTTTTATAATTTTTGCGGATTTTTCCGAGAGATGAAATATTTTGGACCAACGAGAGGGCGACACTTGTCACCCTCAAGTGGGTGACAATGGAGGGCGATCTTGGCACGTTTTGCCTTAAACATTGGTCGAGGTTAGGTAGGATATTTTGTGATATTTGTGGAGTAGATGGATAAGGTACACGTGTGCAAATCTACACCTCCAGCCCTCCACTTGCCTTAATCTTGGCCCTTGGTAGTCTATAAATACCCCTTAGTGCAAGACTTCTTTGACAAATCATTTTCCAAGTCTCAAAACTCCCTTCTCCTTGTGAGCTTTCGTCCAAGCCCTCTTTCCTCCCCACTCTGAGAGCTCTGTGAAACACCCCCCCTTGGTAGAAAAGTTGTCTTCAAGTATAGTTACTATGCCAAAATACTTTAGCCCAAAACCCTTGTAGCATTCCCAGTCACCTCTATACTTAGAGCCGGAAAATACTACTATACTTCTATTAGTCACTCATCATGAAACAGGGGAAATCTTCATAGTTGGTTTGAAGTATTAGTAGAAGTTGTGTGGAAACTTCTAAGGGTTTCTTGGAGCTATCGGGCGTGCAAATTAGGAGCTAAGCGTTGTTCGGGATCGACATTATAACTTGGATAATTTTGGGCTTATCGAGGTAAATAATCTTATCCTTATTGTAAATTGGAGATCACATACTGTAGTAATATAGAAATAAGTATAAGATACATAGAAGGATATTGAAGAATAGAATTGAACTGAGATCACATCAGAAGAATATAAATGAAGAATTGAGTGTACTTACATGGAATTTGTATTCTGATGAACTTGAGTAGTTTGTGGTAGGAAATCTTTGCCCAATTTTAGTAGAATAGAGAACCCTCTGCTTAGAACTTTCTACAGAGTAGTCTAGATGTTGATAGACGTATTTGACTATTATAGGTTGATACTCTGCGCGCGACATATTCGACTTGGCAGGTGGATTTCTCCAAGGAGGTATGTGATTCTTCCTATCCTCTTGAGCATGATATTTTAAAATATATATATAGTACGGTAGACGTACGTGTGTTAACTGAACATGGTTTTACTTGACGTCTTTTGACTTGAGTCTAAATGATAAAGAATCTTGAAGTATTTCAAAAGAAGAGTAATACTTGGTTTTTATACAAAAAGCTTAAGAGTTATACTAGCTTTATGGGAAGTTAGGTATAACGACTTAAGAAAGATAAAAGGAACGGTTTACTTATGTGTTTATGAAAGACTTGTATTGATTTCTGGAAAGTATAGTAAGATGGTTTGATGAGTAGACATATTATGATGCTATGTGTGTTAGTGTCTTGTAAAAGTTTGTATAAAGAGGTTATTCTTATTGTGCTTATGTTGTTTAACGATAAGCCGTTATGTTAGTATTATACCACTCACCTCTTGACATGATATTGTCACGACCGAACCGGGCGTGGGTGCCTTACCGGGCACCCAGTAGACATACATCCAGTGTCGTGGAACATAAAGACAATACATGAAACGGTGTAATAAGGCGGTGAAATAAGAAGGCAGGCTAACCAAAAGCGGTTACCCCGGTATAAATATAAATAGCAACTTTTTCAACATGAGCAGTTTAATCCTTTTTACAAACCACGCCCAGCGGTACTCTGGACCTCACAAGAATGATATGACAACAATGGCGGGGCGGGGCCGAAACCACGAATGTAAACACTTACGGCGGCGAGGACTATACGGCTGATAAGCCTCGGAGCGGAGCTTCCCAAAGCTGGCGTGACCACGAGCTAGGATCAACGGCGGTGTACCTCGACTGCGGCATGAGCGCGGCCCGAAGGAAGTCGATCAACAGTGCAGTATGTGGCGAAAATACATCGTAAATGAAATCATAGCGATCATATAAAGCGAGACATGTATGATAACGAACTACTGATTCTGACAAAGCGGTCATGTCAAGTCGGGGACTCGCGCCCTCAGTCATCACTCGGAAATATAACAATGGGTCTCGGGCCCGGCATCAATCATGCGTGGAATACCTTCGCCGCTGCCGTGATCTATGATATAAAAGCACGAGAACAGCATGAACACGGGTCCGCGTGTCATAATAAAGCTATGCGGGGTAAATGCGAAGGCATGGCCGACTACTAAAAACCCACGGTACCAACAAGGTCATGAAGCGTATCATAAGATCTGTCTAGGCGTCACGTGATCAAAGCGGCCGCTTGCGCGATATCGATGTCTGCGTCTAACCACGGAACTCCGCTGACTCGCGTAGGCCAATCGTCGGCCGCGTGAGGTATTCCCGCGTCGGTGCTTCTCCGGCGTCGTCACGAACGCGATCGCGTGGCGCGTGGACGCGTGCCCGTAAAGGGCCTTGCGCTAACACGGAACTCGTAGCTCGCGTAGGCCCGCAGGACTGCGTGAGGTATTCTCGAATCATAGGTCCGTCGACCACTTTGAGTCTACCGCGTCGGAGGCGACAACCCGGAATCATCTCGAGATGAGTGATGTAAAATACTAACACAGCGACTTATCGTTAAGCAACGTAAGCACAACAAAGGAAACCGGCTACTCAGCGTCACGAGATACTAACACGCGTAGCATCTAACATGTTTACTTATCAATCAACAAGAAAGTATTGCGGGCTATCACAAACCAACACAATCAAGTTATACACCGCGAGGTACTTTACTATATGCCAACAAGTTCGGGTTTTATCCCCAAAGTACTTCATCATTAACTCTTTAAAAGATCGTTACTTTCGCGATGTCACCTGATACGTAGTATAAAAATAGAGTGACTATCCTTTTAAAGTAAATCGATTACTTCTCTTTGTAAAATCAAGTAGCAACATTCTTTTCCAATGATGAAGTTTGCCTAATTTCAATGTTCAAGTTTCTCATTTTAGAAAGGTTTAAGTAGTTCATAGTCTTATTCGTTTAAGAATATAATTCTCCTTTAAACTATCGAGAAACATAAGTCTTATATGTGAGTAGGATATTCTCGTTTATAACAATCTTATTCAGTGACCATGATCTAGGAAATATCATTTTGTCGTCTTAGCTTACATGCGGATGGAAGTTTCTCTTGGTTTTAATAATACTTACTTATTCAAAACATTTTCCTTTATGTATTTGCGGATGGTTTGTCGATACGTTACGATTTCGAAATCGATAAAACATTCTTAAGCGTTATACCTAACTTCCCATAAAGTTAGTATAACTCTTAAGTTCTCAAAACCAAGTATTACTTCAAGTTCTCTATTAATCACATAACAAGCGGTTATAGTTCAAATCGATTTACCTTTTAAAAACCACAGTATTTTCTTACCAACGTAAAAATTTGTTTATAGCGAGCTTCCGTAAAGCGTTTATAACAACATGTTTTAAATCAACTAAATACATTTATACGTATGCGTCTGAGTACTACATAGTTCACACGTATCATGCTAGAAGAGATAGGAAGAGGTTCACATACCTCGCGGCAGTATCGACTAATAGCAAAGCGCTCAAGTACCTCGAGCGTCGGCTACTCCTTGGCGGTAGATCGCGCCACGTAGTACTTGACCTATAAGGCCACAGTGACATTAACATTTAGGTCTAGCAGTAGAACATTCTGAGAAAATTCGGCGCTCCCACACACATGGCGGCGTAAATCTCTCTCTATCAGTAGGCTGCAAGCCAACCGGGGGTTATCATCTAACCACTAGCAGTACAATTCTACTCCGGTGCTCTTGCTACCGAGTCTCATGTCTGACCTAAGTAAAAGCAGTTTAGTACTCTTCTTGAAAGGTTTCTTATTATTGGGCTTAAGTCCAAAGCATTGCCGACAACAACGTTCAGTTCTATATATATAGTATACTTGACTATATAGTCTAACAATATGTAATTTCCAATTACAACGGAGGAACAAGATAATTACCTCGATAAGCCCGTAATTATCTAGTTAAAGTCGATCTGGGCAATCGTTTAACTCGACTCAGGCGCTCGACCAGCTCTAAACCACCCTTAGAAGTTCTAACCAACCACACAATACTCTAACGGACTATGGAGATTTTCCTAGGGTTTCGGTTTTGTGTGGAAGGAAGTATAATAGTATTTACAGGCATTTTGTATAGGTATAACCTTAGAATACAACAAGGTATCTGGCTAAGGTAATTTGGGCATTATAACAATACTTTTGAGTATTTCTACCAGAGGGGTATTATCACGAAAACAACTAGGCTAGGGGTACCCGGCTAGCACCCGAGGAGGGGGTGTATACCCTCGGCTACCAGCTGAGGGGAACTACCGGCGAGGGGAGGAAGGCTTTTGGGCGAGAACCACGAAGGGAGAGGGAGGATTTTAACACTTAGAAGATTTTAGGATGAAGAAAGTCTTGACATAGGGTGGTATTTATAGGCGACCAATGACCAACGATGGCGAATCTTGCCAAGTGCGAGGCAAGTGTAGGGCGAAGATCTTGCCAAGTGCCGCTTAACCAACTAACACACAAATATCCTACCAACTAAAGCCATTCCAATCGGCCACAATCGAGCTCTCACGTCATGATGGGAGGTGCCAAGTGGCGCCCTCTTGTTATTGACACGTTCGTCTCTCGGAAAAATCCGAAAAATTAAAAATGACATAGCGGAAATTCCCTACGAAAGTGTGAAAGCGTTTAGTCAGCGACTCTAAGCGGGTGTTGTGAACAAAATTAATTCGAAGCCTTAGTACAAGTTTCAAATTTTTCTCGTGCGTCATACGTACATACTGCGGAAATACGGTATAACATTCTCCTCGCCAGAAACATTCGTCGAATGTTCCTTATAAATCTCAAAACAAGCGGCGCCAATATAGTCTTCACTACTATACTTACGAGAACAATCACGCCCGCAATTTGCACTGCGTAAATACTTACGTCAAAGTCACGAGAAACACCTCTGTCATCACCACAAAACACTCCTCGCGGGGTCTAAAATATCTTCTTCCACACTTTTCCAAACAAAGAAATGGTCACATCAATTCTGCGCCATACATGCTCGCTTCTTCCGATACCACTTTTGTCACTTTGCGCGAGGTTCTAGTGTCACTCGGCGACCCGACAAATGATGCCAGGACTACATCGATCCACGAGGTGTCGTACACTCGAACTCTTACCACGTTTCGATCTTGCTTGGTTCCAAAACTGGGGTTACTATCCTGCGTGGTCATCATTAGCGGGAACACTCTGGATGGATCTCAGATACTTTCCCGAACATAACAATCTGAAAGGCCGGACGTCTTGCCTCCCCAAGTCGGACGGCAAAAGCTATCATATAGGCAACGGCCTATCCTTCACATGAACTCAAAGGCCCAAGTAACTCGGGCTAAGTTCCTCTGTATTCCAAAACTCGTCACACCCAGGGTGGTACTTTGAAGACCGGCCGTCGGCACGAACTCTGGCGTCGTCGCCGATTATCATACGATTTCTGCAGTGCGGAACCTCTTCTAGACAAGCTTTACTCATCCGCGATCTGCTTTGGAACAAGCTGAACCAACTATCTGAATCTTGCCAGCGTCGAACCAATCAGCGTGACTTACACTTGCCCCTGAGGCGTCCTGGCGATATCAGAACAACGAAATGGTAGCAAACACTTCCTCCACGGAGACAACAATCCCCGACTCATACGAGATCGCTGCTGGCGAATGCGGTCGAGATTCACGAGTTCTTAACATGCTTGGCAAAACTTCCGGAAACAACAACGACCTACACAGGCTCGGCATCTGTCATAAGGTGAAGGTAGGCACCGTGCAGCCTTACAACCTTCGGATAACTCAACACGGTAGAGTAAGCGGTCGGCCGAAGAACGCGATGGGCTGCCCCGTCGACCGACCAGCGGTCGAATGCGTCCACGAACTTCGTCTGTTGGTTAACTAAACTTGGGCCTAACACCCTCGCGACCCTAACACAGGCGGGACCACCACAACTGGCCCCGCCACCAAACCTACGCGGGTTGACCCGGCGTGGCCTCGACCCGAGCAGCGCCTTGTGATACTAGCTCCGATCGGAACAATCTCACAAATCACGTTTGAAAACCTAGCGGTCTTACCTCGACTACCGCTTTCATTCCACACTACTAGGGACTATCCCAAACATAACTCCGTGCGCTATGCACTTAGATAAAGTCAAACATAACACTACACCTTTTCTCGAGATGGCCTCGCTCTAAGGTCTCTGCGTAAAAGCTCTAAGGCTCGCGCCTACATCCCCAAAATCTTACTCGGTTAAACAACCATGATCTAATCACGACTAACACCTTGTTATCGAACATAGCACTTAAGGTATACTGCTTATCACACATCTTGATCTACAGAGGGTTAAAGATATATCTATATCTCTTCTTGCTCCATAGTCGTTCAAATCAAACACGCCGTAGGCGCCATTAGGGAAGATGGCGAACTACCACGATCTGAAGGCTAAGTCCTCTACAAGGACACTCTATCGACATCGGACCACGGCGGTCGTAGATGCAACAAGTACCCGACTAAAGGCGACATTCCGGGATGGCGTGTCATGTGAACAGAGGAAAAGCGAATCGGTGTTTTGGAACTACGTGTAGCGTGAGCGGAAGCTCTGGAGCTCGACCAACTCTGCATACGAGCGTCACGAACCACAGTGGAGGACCACTCTGCTTGGTGGATCGCGTATTCAATCTCTTTGGTGAGGTGACTCGCCTCGAAAGTTACCAAAGGACCTTGCTGCTCGGCCTCTTCTGCGTCGCCCGTTAACGTTGATCTCACGTTTCTTGGCACATTGCGCATAAGCCGTACAGGCCATGCTCAAGCCTAAGCGAAGAATTACTCTTGCACAACCCTCTCTTAGATAGTCGTCAAGACCGTGGTACATCGGTATACTCTCAGTAGCCACGTCCAGCTAATGTGGTCGTCTTCTTTGCACTCTATATTCATGTTCGATGCGTGGGCGAAGGTTCAAATATCATGGCGCGATGGGAGCTGCCATTGCCGTGCCAAACTCTGCTGGGGCTAGTGGCGTCGTAAAACTCCCGAATGAAGCACTACCTAGGTAATGATTGGGCTGTGCCCTCGCCACCCTGAACTCTGCTCGCGGCTCCGGTGCGCCTTGCCTCACGGGCGGGTTGCCTGCGCGGGCATAGCGGTGAGGAAGAAATCGTCGGAGGTCGACTTACAACCACGGCTCTAAGGCGCGATCTCGAGTGAGAAGAATAGAAACCAATCCTAAAATATCCTATAGCCTCACGATTATTGGTGTGGTGCGCAACACGATAATCGAACTCTCTTGGATCTGATGTAGACACTTTCAGAGATTAAGCGCTCACGATACCACTTTTGTCACGACCGAACCGGGCGTGGTAGTGCCTACCGGGCACCCAGTAGACATCATCGAGTAATGTGGAACATAAAGACAATACATGAAACGGTGTAATAAGGCGGTGAAATAAGAAAACGGGCTAACCAGCGGTTACCTTGGTATAAATATAAATAGCAACTTTTTCAACATGAGCAGTTTAATCCTTTTTACAAACCACCTTAGCGATTACTACGGACCTCTACAGAATGATATGACAACGATGGCGGGGCGGGGCCCAAACCACGAATGTAAACACTTACGGCGGCGAGGACTATACGGCTGATAAGCCTCGGAGAAGCGGGCTTCCCAATTGGCTGTGACCACGAGCTAGGATCAGCGGCGGTGTACCTCGACTGCGGCATGAGCGCGGCCCGAAGGAGGTCGATCTGCAGTGCAGAGTATGTGGCGAAAATACATCACGTAAATGAAATCATAGCGATCATATAAGCGGGAGACATGTATGATAACGAAACTACGATTTACAACCAGCGATCGTATCAGTCGGGGACTCGCGCCCTCAGTCATCACTCAAATATAACAATGGGTCTCGGGCCACAACATCAATCATGCGTGGAATACGCCGCCACTATGGCGATGCATGATATAAAAGCACGAGGAACCTGCATGAACACGGGTCCACGTGTCATAATAAAGCTATGCGGGGTAAATGCGAAGGCATGGCCAGCTACTAAAAACCGCAGTACCAACAAGGTCATGAAGCGTATCATAAGATCTGTCTAGGCCGTCACATGATCAAAGGCGGCGCTTGCCGCGATATCGATGTGCGCGTCTAACCACGGAACTCCGCTGACTCGCGTAGGCCAATCTCGTCGGCCGCGTGGTATTCCCGCGTCGGTAGCTACTCCCGGCGTCGTCACGGACCGCGATCGCGTGGCCCGCATGGACGCGTGCCCGTAAGGGCGCGCTAACACGGAACTCGTAGCTCGCGTAGGCCCACAGGACTGCGTGAGGTATTCTCGAATCATAGGTCCGTCGACCACTTTGAGTCTACCCGCGTCGGAGGCGACAACCCGGAATCATCTCGAGATGAGTGATGTAAAATACTAACACAACGACTTATCGTTAAGCAACATAAGCCTGACAAAGGAAACCCTTTACTCAGCGTCACGAGATACTAACACCGTAGCATCTAACATGTTTACTTATCAATCAGCAAGAAAGTATTGCGGGCTATCACGAACCAACACAATCAAGTTATACACACAAGGTACTTTCTACTATATGCCAACAAGTTGGGGTTTTATCCCCAAAGTACTTCATACATTAACTCTTTAAAAGATCGTTACTTTCGCGATGTCACACAATACGTAGTATAAAAATAGAGTGACTATCGCTTTTAAAGTAAATCGATTACTTCTCTTTGTAAAATCAAGTAGCAACATTCTTTTCCAATGATGAAGTTTGCCTAATTTCAATGTTCAAGTTTCTCATTTTAGAAAGGTTTAGTAGTTCATAGTCTTATTCGTTTAAGAATATAATTCTCCTTTAAACTATCGAGAAACATAAGTCTTATATGTGAGTAGGATATTCTCGTTTATAACAATCTTATTACTGACCATGATCTAGGAAATATCATTTTGTCTCATCTTAGCTTACATGCGGATGGAAGTTTCTCTTGGTTTTAATAATACTTACTTATTCAAAACATTTTCCTTTAATGTATTGCGATGGTTTGTCGATACGTTACGATTTCGAAATCGATAAAACATTCTTAAGCGTTATACCTAACTTCCCATAAAGTTAGTATAACTCTTAAGTTCTCAAAAACCAAGTATTACTTCAAGTTCTCTATTAATCACATAACAAGCCGGTTATAGTTCAAATCGATTACCTTTTAAAAACCACAGTATTTTCTTACCAGCGTAAAACATTTATATGAGCTTCCCATGGCGTTATAACACTTTATGTTTTAAATCAACTAAATACATTTAGCACGTATGCGTCTACCGTACTACATAGTTCACACATATCATGCTAGAAGAGATAGGAAGAGGTTCACATACCTCGCTGACAGTATCGACTAATAGCAACGCTCAGTACCTCAAAGTCGGCTACTCCTTAGCGGTAGATCGCGCCACACGTAGTACTTCAACCTATAAGGCCACGGCGCTTATTAACATTTAGGTCTAGCAGTAGAACATTCTCTGAGAAAATTCGGCCTCCCCACATGCGGCGTAAATCTCCTCTCTATCGAGGCTGCAAGCCAACCGGGGTTATATCTAACCTAGCGGGTACAATTCTACTCACGGTACTACTACACGAGTCTCTTATGTCTGACCTAAGTAAAAGCAGTTTAGTACTCTTGCGAAAAGGTTTCTTATTATTGGGCTTAAGTCCAAAGGCATTGCCGACAACAGCGTTCAGTTCTATATATATAGTATACTTGACTATATAGTCTAACAATATGTAATTTCCAATTACAACGAGGAACAAGATAATTACCTCGATAAGCCCATAATTATCCTAGTTAAAGTCGATCTGGGCAATCGTTTAACTCGACTCAGGCGCTCGACCAGCTCTAAACCACCTTAGAAGTTCTAACCAACCACACAATACTCTAACGGACTATGGAGATTTTCCTAGGGTTTGGTTTTTGTGTGGAAGGAAGTATAATAGTATTTAGGCATTTTTGTATAGGTATAACCTTAGAATACAACAAGGTATACGGCTAAGGTAATTTGGGCATTATAACAATACTTTTGAGAGTATTTCTACCAGAGGGGGTATTATCTGAAAACAACTAGGCTGGGGTACCTGGCTAGCACCCAAGGAGGGGGTGTATACCCTCGGCCTACCACTGGAACTCTCGAGGGGAGGAAGGCTTTGGGCGAGAACCACAAGAAGGGAGAGGGAGGATTTTAACACTTAGAAGATTTTAGGATGAAGAAAGTCTTCAACATAGGGTGGTATTTATAGGCCAACCAATGACCAACCAATGGCGAAGATCTTGCCAAGTGCAAGGCAAGTGTAGGGCGAATCTTGCCAAGTGCCCTTAACCAACTAACACACAAATATCCTACCAACTAAAGCCATTCCAATCGGCCACAATCGAGCTCTCACGTCATTGATGGGAGGTGCCAAGTGGCGCCCTCTTGTTGGCCCAACACGTTCGTCTCTCGGAAAAATCCATAAAAATTAAAAATGACATGGCGGAAATTCCCTACGAAAGGTGAAAGCGTTTAAAAACGACTCTAAGCGGTGTTGTGAACAAAATTAATTCGGCCAAGCCTTAGTACAAGTTTCAAATTTTTCTCGTGCGTCTTACGTACATACTGCGGAAATACGGGTATAACGGATATCTGAGTTAGCGCCCCGTCACGAGGATGCCTAAATGCGGGTCGAGGACCTATGCGAACTACGAGTTCGAGTTAGTGTCGGGGAATACCTCATGCGGTCTATGTGGCCATGCGGACTACGAGATTCGAGGATGATCAGAGTAGCTACGCCGATGCGGTGAATGCCTCATGCGGGCCTAGGTGGCTATGCGGACTCTGAGTCGAGTTAGGCATGCATAATGATACTATGGGCGATTGGCCTTACGCCCGATCATTCGCGGCCTAGAAGACACATTCAGTTTACCTATTATTGCTCTTGTTTGTGATGTGGCACTATGTGCGGTTACATTGGTTGCTTCGTACATGTTTGTAAAATTGGTTTTAAAATGATATGATTTCATTTAAAGTACTTTACAGTTTCACATACTTGGTACTGTTATCTTGACCTCCTTGAAGTGCGTTCATCTGCAGGTAAGGGAAGCGAGTGCTAGATCCGCATCCTTAGGATCTTTACTTTGGTGTCGGGAGCTCCGTCTTCTATAGGAGGCTCGACTTTTGGGTATGATCTCCTGTTGTTGTAGATAGTTTTGTACATTCGAGGGTATGGCGGGGCCACTGTCCTCCATAGTTGTTTACTTCTTTAAGTGTAGTCTATTATGCGGTTGGGATTTAACTGCCAGACTTGGTTTATATATTTATGCCGAAAGACGACTTTTTCTCAGATAAACTGTGTCTCATTTTACACTTGTTTCATGTCTTATTTTTATATTCCGCTGATTACTCTGATGTATGACTACTTGGGTGCCCGGGTAAGGCACCAGTCACGGGCCCCAGAACGGGTCGTGACAATATTATACCATGGACTGCCGGCAGTGAGGAAGGATTCCACGGGCATGATTGATATTATGGGTGTGTGACCGATAGTTATATTTGAGTAGTGACTTTGAGGGCATGCGTCCCTGACTTGATATGACTGCTTATGTATTGTGTACTGTAGTTGGCTATCATACATGTCTCTTATTTTGTTTAGACTGTCATGATTTCATTCTGATATTTTGATTCGCATGCAGTACGATGCCCGTCTTGACCTCGCTTGAAGTGCATTCATCTGCATGAGTTTAGGTCTTGATTTGGTGATCTGCAGTGTAGGACCACCTCATAGTTTTGGATAGCTCCGTTTGTTGAGGAGTTTATCATTTTGGTATAGTTCCTGTCTGAGCTTTATGCGATTGTGGGTACGGCGGGGCCTTGTCCCGTCATAGTTCAGTATTACTCTTAGAGGTATGTATTCATATGTGGGATTGGACTCGTGTACAGTGTAGTGTCTTTTGATTATGTATATTATATGGCAGCCTTGTCGACTTTGCCCTTGTACATATGTTGGTTTTGAAAAAAAAAATGAGGCATTATTTAAATTCATGATTTACTTGTGTCGATCGGTAGAAGGTGCGGTAGGGCACGATCCGGGCAGGTTGGGCGTGGTGATGTATCGAGCGATCGATGCGGAATGTCTACAGACCGTGTCTAGTAGAGTCTTGATTATCGGTGTGTTGCGCGCCACACCCATAAACATGAGGCTACATGACATTTAGGAGTTGGTTTCTATTCTTCTCACTCTGAGATCGTGCCATAGAGCTGTGTTGTTAAGATAATTCCTCTCTGACGTATTATTATGTTACAACTATGCCTCGAGAGAACGATCGTCGAGAAGGGCAAATAAGTAGCGAGAGCTACGATCGGACTCGAGAGTTGATAGGGCTCATACTCGGGGTATACGAGATATTGTACGCGATTGGCGAGTTCTTACATGCGAGTTTTGATGCCCGGCACGAGCCTCCGATTTCGATTAGGAGAAGACTATAGTCATGAGGAAGGCGTTATGTTATTGACCAAGATAGAGGTGCTCTGATTTCATCGGGGAGGTTATTCGGCGGTATAGGCAGTGTACGGAGGGTAGAGGCTACGCGGGAATCGGCGTAAGAGGCTAGGCCGGTTGGTTATCCGGTGAGTTTTTGGGCGGCGACCTCGGCCAGTGAGATATTCATCGACCTACCCGGTACATACCCGCGGCTCACGGGTGGAGATTTGACCAAGGTATTTAGGGCCGGTCCAAGCTCTAGGGGTGAAGTTCTCGAGGCGCGGAGGATTTTCTCGATCGAGGCCACTTATTCCTCGGTGTCTCCGATGTAGTAGCGTCGTATGGAAATGTCGTTATAGCGCAGTGTTTGTTTTTATTGTGGTAAATCGCGCCATGTCGCGAGGTGTGTCCTTTTAGAAAGAGCCGGTGAGGTGGCTCGACTATGAAGCCGATGGTTGATTCTCTTTCCTCATGCGTTTGTCGTCCCCGAGTAGGGTGTTGGATGTCGACCGATCGTGGTAGAGTTCGAGTGGAGTTTATAGTTACGGCGGTCCTTGAAACCGCATAGATGGCGTGACTTCTTGCGCAGTTCGGGAGGCGACATCGCATGGGGTTCTGGTATATGTCGATTCTTTTGAATCATCGTGCATTGTTAGATTCAGATTTTGCCACTAGCGTATATGTTTTCCTGTGTTGCTAGCGGTTGTAAGTGATAGTACCCCGGAGTAGGAATACTTTGATTAGTAAAGTGAAAAGTTAAGAATGTTGACAAGAATGGTAAGTGAGCAGACTATAGTTGTGTAGAGTTCACAAGTTGTAGTTACCCATAATAAGAATAAGGCAGATAGGGAAGGATGTCTGATAGAAATATTTTGGCCTATGTGTGAACCTCTAGTGAATAGGGGATAGGGTGAGAAGTACCTTGAGATAAGAGAGATTTATTTGGACTAAGAATGAGAAGTTAAGTGTGGCGATGAGTCGGGTTATGGACTCATTTAGGTCAGCCGGTAGTATGGAATGGGGTGATGTCGATTAGAAATGGTCTGTTATGTGATAGGGTCCAGGATGCAAGGCCCAAGTTTAGTTAATCGTTATGCGAGTTCGTGGATGTGTTCCACGAACTAGGTCGTAAGGACCGAGAAGAGCCTTAGCGGAAATTCGATATACGATGGCCAAGTTGGGATAGTAACTCGAGGATCGGAAACACGTGATTAGTGAGTAAGTCGTGAAGGATTGAGATAGTGTTAGTCCATGACTTAGATTACAGCGGGGCCGTCCACAAATGCGGGAAAAAGAAAGGAACCTCTAAAGATGTTATTTTGATAAAATTGTAACCTTGAGTTTTGTGAGAAGGGACGCGGATGGAAGGTCCATTGATATGTTTCACGTATTTTATGTGGTGGCCATGTGTGGCATCGTTGGTCTTGTGGAGTATTGATTGATAGGCATAGTAAAGAGATTATCTGGAGTTTGTATAGCGATAGCAGGCTAAGATCATTCGGGGCGAATGTTTCTAAGGGGAAGAATGTTACACCCGTAAGTCGGGACATGTAAAAGAGAATGTACATAAGGAATCAAGACTTGGAAATTGATGCGAAAGGAAGAATTATTTTCCTACGGAAAATCTTTGAGCGTCGGAAGGAAAAATGTTCGTTGTTGATAATTGGATTCTCAAAGGCATTATTTGAAGAGTATGTAACTTATTAACATTATGGAAATTTATTTTCTGGTTTGGTCACGTGGGTCCCACAGAGGAATTTCGTTTTGCGGGGCCATGAGGGTTCTGAATTTTATGGACGAATGAGAGGCGACACGTGGCACCTCCCCAGTCTTGGGCGAAATTATGCAATGGTATAATGGTCATTGACCATGGTAGAATATCAAGTCTTGCTAGCTTGAGATTGTTGACTTGTCGACTTGTCGGCTTAACATTAATTATTCTTCATCTAGCCCACAAGTGTTTTAATCTAAGCCCTCCATTGTGTTATAAATGCTACACTAGTGCAAGACTAAGTCTCCAACACTTAGAAAAATCACAACATTTCTTGTTCAAGAAAGTTGCTCTCGGCTTTGTGACATTTCTCACACAAAAGTTTTGTAGTTTTGATCCATTATTCACAAGACTTAAACCCAAGGTCCCTAAGGGTATTGTAAGGATATCTCAATAGAAAGATTTGGGCAGCGTTTTCACGTTAGTGGCAAGGCGAAAACCTAAGTAATTTTCCTAGTTTTGGATTGGAAATGGAAGAGAAGTTGGTTGTGGACTTCTAAAGGCTTCAAATATCGGATTGGAGCATAAAGGAAAGGAGCTAAGAATTTCTAAGGAGCGACTTTGAATCTTGGAATTTTTAAGGGCTTGTAAAGGTATAATTCTTGTCGTTTTAGTAATTAAGATTTACTTATTGTTGTAGCTATGGATATTAACAAGCATGAGATGTTTAGTATGAAGTTTGATAAGTGTTTTGGCTATTGGAACCCTAATCCGAAAACTAGTATGTTTAGCCTTAAGATTACAATTCAAGTTGATTATTAGTTTAAGTCGTCGCATGTTGTATAAAGAAGGAAATTGTAGTTGTTGAAGTTGTTTATGACTATATAACATGTTGACCTTAGAACTTGGAATTGGAAAAGGATTGGAAAAGACTTTGTATTGTTGAATAAGTTAGCCGAGAATGGCTTTGATTATGGACTTAGTTGGTATTAATTGTGGGGCAGAATTTTACACGTATTGTAAGGCGTGTAATCCCCTTTGGTTATGTTATACCCCTTATTTTCAGAGTATGTACGTGAGGACGTACGTAGAAAATTTGAGCCTTAAGTTAGGCAAGTTTCGAAATTTGTACACAACACTGGATTAAGTCGTTTTTAATGAAAGCGTTTCCTGACTTTTGTTGGGAAAATTAGGCTATGTCATTTATAATTTTTGCGGATTTTTAGAGAGGCGAAACATTGTGGACCAGCGGGAGGGTGACATGTGTCACCCTCGCATTGGAACAAATGGGGCGGCAATGGTGGGCGAAAAGAGGGCTTTAGTTGGTAGGATATTTTTGTGCAAGTTGTGTGGTAGATGGATAAGGTACACATGGTGGAAATCTAACCCTACACTTGCACCACACTTGTCTTCATCTTGGCCATTGGTTGGCCATGGCTTGACTATAAATACCCCAAGCTTGAAGAGTTCTTCGTCCAAAAATGTGCCTAAGTCTTGAAATCTCCCTCCTCTCCTTGTAGTAGTCGTCAGCCACACCTCCCCCTTTGAGAAGGCCCTTGGCGAAAGTATCCCCACTCCTAGTGGTGCTAGCAGTGGGGTACCCCTAGCCTAGTTGTTTCGTATAATACCCCTTTGTGGTATAGAAATACTCTCTAGTATTGTTATAATGTCCAAAATACTTTAGCCCAAATACCTTGTTGTACTTTCCAAGGTTATACTTATCTGGCTTGGAAAATACTATTATACTTTCCTTTAGCCACTAAGCGAAACCACTAAGGAAAAATCTTCACCGTAGTTGAAGTATTAAGTAGAAGTTGTGTAGACACTTCTAAGGGTTTCTTGGAGGCGTTTTGGAGCGCGCGGAGTAGGAGCTAAACCTTGTTCGGGAGCGACATATAAACTCGGATAATTTTGGGCTTATCGAGGTAAACATTCTTGACCTTACATTTGTAATTGGAAATTATATGTTGTAGGAATATATAGTTGAAGTATACTATATATAGAACTGAACATTATAATTGTGCGGCAATGTCTTTTGACTTAAGCTGAATAATACTTACGGCAATGTCTTGCGACTTAAGCTGAATTTAAATAAGAGAAGCTGTAATTACATGGGGTGTATTACGATAGACTTGTGTAACATTCTTGTGTAGTAGAATTGTACGTCGGTCGGGCGTGTTAACCCACGGTTGGCTTGGTGGCGGCCTCGATAGAGGAGGAGATTTCTGTTGTTGCGGGGAGAGTCTTTGCGAATTTTACGTAGAATATTACGTCGGGATCTAAAGGTATTAATAGGCGCTTTGTGGCCTCTATAGGTTGTAGTACTACGTGTGGAGTGATCCACTTGGCTTAGGAGTGGCCGGCGGTTTGAGGTACTTGGGCGTTTTGCTATTAGTCGACAATCGTCGCGAGGTATGTGGACCTCTTCCTATCTCTTCTAGCATGATATGTGTGAACTATGTACGGTGAGCGTCGTGTGCTAAATGTATTTGATTGATTTAAAACATAAAGTGTTATAACGGCTTTATGGGAAGTTGGTTATAATAGCTTTATGTGGATAAGCACATACTTTGTGGTTTTAAAAGGTAGCGATTTGAATAATAAGCGGCTTGATATGTGTTAATAAAGAACTTGAAGCATTTCAAAGATCTATGAATCGTTTTGAAAGAATGAGTATTACTTAGGTTTTGAAAGCTTAAGAGTTATACTAGCTTTATGGGAAGTTAGGTATAACGGCTTAAGAATGTTATCTTGATTTGGAAATCGGAATGTGTATCGACAAACCAACTGCGGCGTTAATAAAGGAAAATGTATTGACTAAAGAAGTATTATTAAAACCGGTAGAAACCTCATCTGCATAGAAGCTAAGATGAGACAAAATGATATTACATTTCCTAGATCATGGTTGCTTAATAAGATTGATTATAAACAAAGAATACTACTCACATAAGACATAGGTTTCTCAAAGCGTTTAAGGAGAATTATGTTTTAAAGGATTTAAAACTATGAACTCTGAAACCTTTTTCTAAAATGAGAAACTTGAGCATTGAAATTAGGCAACTTGAGCGTTTGGAAAATAAGGTTGTCACTTGATTTTACAAAGGAAAGCATTTTGGTTTACTTAACAATGTTAGTCACTCAAATTTTATACTACGGGTATCGGGTGACCTTTGTAAAGAAATGGATCTTAAAGGAATTTAACGGACGTAGTACTTTAAGGTTAAAATCAGGACTTTGATATAAAATGAAAGTACCTTGAGTCGTGTGTAACTTGCTTATACTTGTTGTTATGAAACTTGACCATTACGTGTGATAGCCTTGTTGTGTAAATCTTGTGTTCTACTCGACTCTGGGTCATCAGGAATGTATATCACTTGATTAGGTTCATCAGGAATGTATTTCACTCGACTCTAGGTTCGTCAGGGAATGTGTTTCACTTGATTCGGTTCATCAGAATGTATTTCACTTGAGGCCAGGTTCATCAGAATGTATTTCACTTGAGGCCGGTTCGTCAGAATGTATTTCACTTGACTCTGGTTCATCAGAATGTATTCCACTCGACTAGGTTCGTAGGATGAGCAGGAATGTATTCCACCCTTTTTTATATTGGGTCCATAAGATGGGCGAGACACATTATCGTATCACATGATTTGTACCTAGGCTGCGGTGAGGAAGGAGTTCCACGGGCGTGAGGATGACTTTTAGGCGTGAGTCACGACTTGACATATTGCTTCTATGTTGTGAGCTGTAGTTTGGTTATCATACATGTCTCTGCTTTATATAGACTATTATGATTTCATTTCTGATTTTTCTGATTTCACATACTTGGTACTGTTATCTTGACCTCCTTGAAGTGCGTTCATCTGCGAGTAAAGGTACATCGGTATCGATCCATTTTAGGATCACCTTTGAGCGTATTGGAAACTCCGTTCCTTGGGCTTATCTTTTGGTATGTTACCACAGTGCAGTAGATGCTTATACATTCGAGGTATGGCGGGGCCACTGTCCGTCATAGTTGTTGTAAATCTTAAGTGCATGCCTTTGTGGTGGCGGGGTTTGTAAGGTTAAGCTGTTCGGGTTTTTATGTATATCTGAAAAGCTATTTTGGTTGCTTTGTTTACTTATTATATCTCTTGTTTCATGACTCGTGTTTTATTTTCCATTTGGTTTTCTCGATGTTGTATCACTAGGGTGCGGGGTAAGGCACGATCCGCGGGCAGGGCTTGGTCGTGACAAAAGTGGTATCAGGCGATTAGTCCTCGGAAAGTGTCTGAACCGTGTCTAGTAGAGTCTTGATTATCGGTGTGTTGTGCACCACGTCTATGTCGAGGAGGCTGCGGGACATTTAGGATTAGTTTCCATCCTTCCCGTTACGAATCGTGCCTTAGTTTGTGTGATAAATTGGACCCTCGACGTATTCCTTTCCTTTACGATTATGCCTCGCGTAAAACCTTGAGCCCAGTGGGCAAAGCGATCGAGGCTATTAGTGAGATCTGAGAAATGCGAGCGCGAGCGGTCGATGCACGAGCGATGCCAGCGGCGGGTTTAGCGCCGCCCGGCACCAGCGAGTTTAGAGCGCGGCGGTGGCTGCTGAGACTCTGATACGAGCCTCGGTCCGACCTAGGCCGATGAGATGGGGTACGAGAGATGGCGATTCTTGGCGAGTCGTGGCAGATATGAGGATAAATTTGAATCACGTGATTCCGGCCCGATAGCACCGTAGTACACCCCGGCGAGCGGTTTGAGGCTACGTGACTTCACGAGTTGTAGCCCTCCGGTGTTCATGGATCGAGGCGAGGCGACCTCGGGAGTTTATCAAGCGACTCTGGATCGTGAGTGATCGAGCCTCGAGCGAGTCGGTGGTATTGGGTTCGCATCAGTGCGTGATCTGCGATTGGTAGTTTGATCGTGAGGCTGTCGGGAAGAGCATGCACTTCCAGCGATTTGGGGCGAGTTCTCGAGGCATTTCTTGCACATTTCTTGCCTCGCGGATGAGAGGGCTCGGGTAGCAATTTTTGGCGTTGGCGGGGCGGGCGGGCGGTTAGAAATCTGATGTGAGTTCGACTCATTAGCTTTCGGTATGTTCCTGTAATGGCGGATATGGAGAAGCCAGTACACGCTACGTCACGGGTGGGCGATTACTTAGCGAGCTTATGCGGGTGTAGCTCTTGGCCGGGCATGGACATTGCCGCGTCTGGCTTCATGCACTAGGATGTGAGGCACGGAGAGGTCGGCGGAATGGCGAGATCGTGAAGAGGGCGAGCAGCGAGGTCCTTTGGTAACTTTGGCGGACGCCTCGGCCGATCTAGTTATGTACCTCCGCGATGCAGTGGTCCCCTCGATCTTGGGGCGTCCGAGGGTATTCGGGGCTGGTGAGCTCGGGGCTTACAGTTCCGCGGTATCGTGAGTGCTAGCGGCGGGATTCATGTCCTCGGTGTGCGATGTGGCAAACATCGTCGGGAATGTCGTCTTTGCGGTGCTTGTTTCACTGCGGTATCGAGGGCCATGTGACGAAGCGTGCTTATAGGAGAATGCGGCGGCTTAGCGCGACCTAGGATCGATGGCGAGTTCGCCGCCTTCTCTGATTATGCGCCTGCGGTGGACTTATGATTAGAGTGGGCGGTAACCGGGTATATCTTTAACCATCTAGAGTTTTGTTTGTTATGATAATGTGTTAAGTGTTATGTTCGGATAGCTTGGTGCTAAAATGTGATTTAGAAACATGCTTAGTGAAAGGAGTAAGCACAGGGTGAGAAAATGATGAACCTTAGAATATTACGGTGGAGACCTTAGATGTAAGGCGTCTTGAGTACAAGATTTTGCAGTGATCCTTGTCAGTGCATTTTATGCCTAGAATGTATTGTGTGATAAGTCCAGGTTGGGTAAATGAAAGTGGTAGCTTTAATGATGTGTTTAACAAGATTGTTAGTGTCGAGGAGAAGCGAGAGTTGGCGCGATAGTGGGTCGGGTTGGGGCCGTGTTGCGGGCCAACCGCGTCCGTTCGAGGAAAGGTCGGCTCTGGGTGGTCGCCGGTGGCGAGTCACAAGGGTTCTAGGCCAGTTTAGATGACCATCTTATGAGTTCGTGGATCGTTCGGCCAGAATCAGTTCGTGAAGGCGAGAGTGGCCTTAGAGAAATCGAGGTTAGTAAGATGACCAAGTTTGGAGGTAGTGACTCGAGGTTGGAAAGCGAAGCGTTGGTGAAGTGTGGTGCGTGTCTTGGGAAGGGTTAGTGTTGAGCAGTGCGACGAGGTAGGGGAGAAGTGAGCGAGTGTGATCGTTTCTTTTGTGATAACGGTGATTCCTCGTGGACTTGGGATTCGTATTTTGTGCATTTGTTATTTCATGGCGGTGTGGCATGATTGTTTTAAATGCGTATAGCGGTGAAGACTATCTTGGCGCGTGTTTGTGTTGAGACTTGAGAAGGAACATTGGGGCGAATGTTTCTAAGGAAGAATGTTATACCGTATTTTGAGTATATGCGTGAGGGCGTGCGTAGAAAATTTGAGCCTTAAGTTAGGCAAGTTTGAAATTTGTACCTGACACCCGATTAGAGTCGTTTTTGAAGCGTTTCCATGACTTTTGTTGGGAAAATTCCGGCTATGTCATTTATAATTTTGCGGATTTTTAGAGGCGAAACATTGTGGACCAGCGGGAGGGTGACATGTGTCACCTCGCATTGGAACAAATGGGGCGGCAATGGTGGGCGAAAAAGGGCTTTAGTTGGTAGGATATTTTTGTGCAAGTTGTGTGGTAGATGGATAAGGTACACGTGGTGGAAATCTAACCTACACTTGCACCACACTTGTCTTCATCTTGGCCATTGGTTGGCCATGGCTTGACTATAAATACCACAAGCTTGAAGAGTTCTTCGTCCAAAAATGTGCCTAAGTCTTGAAATCTCCTCCCTCTCCTTGTAGTAGTCGTCAGCCACACCTCCCCCTTTGAGAAGGCCCTTGGCGAAAGTATCCACTCTAGTGGTGCTAGCAGTGGGGTACCCACTAGCCTAGTTGTTTCGTATAATACCATTTGTGGTATAGAAATACTCTCTAGTATTGTTATAATGTCCAAAATACTTTAGCCCAAATACCTTGTTGTACTTTCGAAGGTTATACTTATCTGGCTTGGAAAATACTATTATACTTTCCTTTAGCTAAGCGAAACCACTAAGGAAAAATCTTCACCGTAGTTGAAGTATTAAGTAGAAGTTGTGTAGACAACTACAAGGGTTTCTTGGAGGCGTTTTGGAGCGCCGGAGTAGGAGCTAAACCTTGTTCGAGAACGACATATAAACTCGGATAATTTTGGGCTTATCGAGGTAAACATTCTTGACCTTACATTTGTAATTGGAAATTACATGTTGTAGGAATATATAGTTGAAGTATACTATATATAGAACTGAACATTATAATTGTGCGGCAATGTCTTTTGACTTAAGCTTTGAATAATACTTACAGCAATGTCTTGCGACTTAAGCTGAATTTAAATAAGAAGCTGACTGTAATTACATAGGTGTATTCTGGTAGACTTGTGTAGCATTCTTTGTGTAGTAGAATTGTACGTCGGTCGGGCGTGTTAACCCGCAGTTGGCTTGGTAGCGGCCTCGATAGAGGAGGAGATTTCTGTTGTTGCGGGGAGAGTCTTTGCCGAATTTTACGTAGAATATTCGTCGGGATCTAAAGGTATTAATAGGCGCTTTGTGGCCTCTATAGGTTGTAGTACTACGTGTGGAGTGATCGGCAGGCTTAGGAGTAGCGGCGGTTTGAGGTACTTGGGCGTTTTGCTATTAGTCGACAATCGTCGCGAGGTATGTGGACCTCTTCCTATCTCTTCTAGCATGATATGTGTGAACTATGTAATGCGGTGAGCGTCGTGTGCTAAGTGTATTTGATTGATTTAAAACATAAAGTGTTATAACGGCTTTATGGGAAGTTAGTTATAATAGCTTTATGTGGATAAGCCACATCTTTGTGGTTTTAAAGGTAAGCGATTTGAATAATAAGCGGCTTGATATGTGTTAATAAAGAACTTGAAGCATTTCAAAGATCTATGAATCGTTTTGAAAGAATGAGTATTACTTGGGTTTTGAAAGCTTAAGAGTTATACTAGCTTTATGGAAAGTTAGGTATAACGGCTTAAGAATGTTATCTTGATTTGGAAATCGAGAATGTGTATCGACAAACCAACTGCGGCGTTAATAAAGGAAAATGTATTGACTAAAGAAGTATTATTAAAACCGGTAGAAACCTCCGTGCATAGAAGCTAAGATGAGACAAAATGATATTACATTTCCTAGATCATGTGCTTAATAAGATTGATTATAAACAAAGAATACCTACTCACATAAGACATAGGTTTCTCAAAGCGTTTAAAGGAGAATTATGTTTTAAAGGATTTAAAACTATGAACTCTGAAACCTTTTTCTAAAATGAGAAACTTGAGCATTGAAATTAGGCAACTTGAGCGTTTGGAAAATAAGGTTGTCACTTGATTTTACAAAGGAAAGCATTTTGGTTTACTTAACAATGTTAGTCACTCAAATTTTATACTACGGGTATCGGGTGACCTTTGTAAAAGAAATGGATCTTAAAAGGAATTTAACGGACGTAGTACTTTAAGGTTAAAATCAGGACTTTGATATAAAAAGAAAGTACCTTGAGTCGTGTGTAACTTGCTTATACTTGTTGTTATGAAACTTGACCATGTTCGTGTGATAGCCTTGTTGTGTAAATCTTGTGTTCTACTCGACTCTGGGTCATCAGGAATGTATATCACTTGATTCTAGGTTCATCAGGAATGTATTTCACTCGACTCTGGTTAATCAGGAATGTATTTCACTTGATTACGGTTCATCAGGAATGTATTTCACTTGAGGCCAGGTTAAATGCAGGAATGTATTTCACTTGAGGACCGGTTCGTCAGGAATGTATTTCACTTGACTCTGGTTCATCAGAATGTATTCACTCGACTCTAGGTTCGTAGGATGAGCAGAATGTATTCCACCACTTTTTATATTGGTTCCATAAGATGGGCGAGACACATTATCGTATCACATGATTTGTACCTAGGCGCGGCGGTGAGGAAGGAGTTCCGGGCGTGAGGATGACTTTTAGGCGTGAGTCACGACTTGACATGGCTTCTATGTTGTGAGCGTAGTTTGGTTATCATCATGTCTCTGCTTTATATAGACTATTATGATTTCATTTCTGATATTTTCTGATTTCACATACTTGGTACTGTTATCTTGACCTCCTTGAAGTGCGTTCATCTGCATGAGTAAAAGGTACATCATGTCGATCCGCTTTTAGGATCACGCTTTGGCGTATTGGAAAGCTCAGTTCCTTGGAGGCTTATCTTTTGGTATGTTACCACAGTGCAGTAGATGCTTATACATTCGAGGGGTATGGCGAGGCCTGTCCGTCATAGTTATTGTAAATCTTAAGTGCAGCCTTTGTGGTGGCGGGGTTTGTAAGGTTAAGCTGTTGGGTTTTTATGTATATCTGAAAAGCTATTGTTTTGGTTGGCCTGTTTACTTATTATATCTCTTGTTTCATGACTCGTGTTTTATTTTCCGCTGGTTTTCTCTGATGTTGTATCACTAGGGTGCCCGGGGTAAGGCACCAGTCACGGGCTCGGGCTTCGGGTCGTGACAGGTTAGTTGTTGTTTTGAGCCTTAAATGTGGCGTGTTGGTTATTGAATTCGTCCTTGAAAAAGGTGGCAAAGTATGTAGAAACAAAGGAAGTGCTGCCCAATTTTCCGTAGAATAAGAGACCGTATACTTAGTATTATTCTACGTTAGAAACTAGAAGTTGATAGTCATGTTGTGGCCATTATAGGTTGACACTTCTACGTGCGGCGTATTCAACTTAGCTTGTGGATTAAGCCGAAAAGGTATGTGAACTATCTCCTCTTCTAGCATGATTCCTTAAGATAAAGAAAGTATGTCCTACTCCTTAAATGATCCATTCCTTGGTTGTATTTGGATTGCCTAAAATAGAATTTGTTCTATGTACTCCCTTGATTGTACTTTGATGTTTAAATTGTAAGTTGTATAATCCATTTTCTTAGTGAAGTTTGGGTTCTTAAGAGTGAAAGTATTTTACTTGAAGTACATAGAGTCTTGAAAAGGGAAGTAGTTTCAAATCTTTTGGCTAGTGCCTTAGTTCCAAAACCTAAGGGTTGTTATAATGACTTTAGGGGAGTTAAAGGAGTGATTTACTTAATTGGTTTAAAAGAGGAGAAATGACATGATTTAAGAGAAGTAACTTGTTTTAAAGGTGTGAGTTAGTTGAGGTTTAAAAGTAGAAGAAACTTGTTTTCTAAATATTAAGAGACTTGAAGTATTTTGAAAGTTAAGAACTTGAGTTGTAAGTATGTGATACTTGGTTTTAAAAGTATAAGTCTCTTGGTTATAAAAGGAATGAATATGTATAAAACCATAAAGGGTTATAACGGCTTTATGGAAGGTTAAGAAAGTTGTCTATTTTGATTAATGGGCATAAGTTGCCTAGATTGTGAAAATTTGAAGTTACTTGATTTCAAGCTTTGAAATGAGTTTTCTAAAAGTGTAGTAACTTACTTTGCAAAATAGACACACCTTGATACTACGAGTGTTAGTATCTCGGGGTTTTACATAAAAAGGAGTCTTTTGAAAAGAATGTACGTACGTAGTACTTTGGCTTGTTTAATTGAGAATTATTCTATGTGTGCCTTGATAAGTACTTTGGCTTGTTTAATTGAGAATTATTCTATGTGTGCCTTGATAAGTACTTTGGCTTGTTTAATTGAGAATTATTCTATGTGTGCCTTGATAAGTACTTTGGCTTGTTTAATTGAGAATTATTCTATAAGTGCCTTGAGTTTATAAAATGAAAGTCTAAAGATTTTATGAACTTGCCTATGTGTGCTGGTGATAGCCTTTTAGTGCAAGTATTATATTTTTCTGTTCTGCGACTCTCGGTTGGAGTAGGCTGTCTTGTTGTAAGTTTACTTAGGCGTGCAAGCGGTGATGTGGGATTCCACGGGTATGCTTCCATTATTTGTATTACTCATGGGCGGGCGTGCTTATCGATGTGGGATTAGGGGCATGTGACGAGGCGGGTTAGATTCTCGGATTTGTTTGTATTACCCGTGGTCATGCTTATACGATGTGGGATTCAGGCGTGCGACGCGTGGGATATTGTTATTCCATGGATTAGCCTCAATGAGATTTAGTAGCGGTGGATCTAGTAAATAGCTTTTGTACTTGCCCCGTCAGTTCTATTACGATTTGATACGATAAACTCATTAGATAACTTCGCACTTGCCGGTCATATCTCGTGGCAGCAGTGGATCAGTAGTTAGCTTCGTACTTGCCCTTTCGATTGATAGCCTTGGTGAATCACAGTAGTTGGCTTCGTACTTGCCGATCGGTTTATGATCTGGTGGATCGGTGGTTCGTTTTCCTACTTGGCGTCTGATTTTAGGACACAGTGGGACTTGGTGTTCATGTATGCTTATTGGTGTTATATTATATCATGGATGCCGCGATGAGAAGGATTCCACGGGCATGATTGATATTATGGGCGTGTGGCCAATGAATTATATTTGAGTAGTGACTTTGAGGCATCGTCCACGACTTGATATGGCTTATGTATTGTGTCTTGTAGTTGGCTATCATACATGTCTCTTATTTTGTTTAAGTATCATGATTTCATTCTGATATTTTGATTCGCATACTTGGTACATTGCCCGTCTTGACCTCGCCCGAAGCTGCGTTCATCTGCATGAGTTTAGGTCTTGATTTGGTGATCTGCAGTGTAGGACCTGCTCGAGTTTTGGATAGCTCCATTTGTTCGGGAGTTTATCATTTTGGTATAGTTCCTGTCTGAGCTTTTATGCGATTGTAGATGCAGCGGGGCCTTGTCCCGTCATAGTTCAGTATAACTCTTAGAGGTCTGTATTCATATGTGGGATTAGAATCGTGTACAGTGTAGTGTATTTTGATTATGTCTATTATATGGCAGCCTTGTCGGCTTTGCCCTTGTACGTACGTTGGTTTTGAAAAAAAAAAGGTGTTATTTAAATTCCGCAGTTTACTTGTGTCAGTCAGGTAGAAGGGTGCCCAGGTAGGGCACCAGTCACGGGCCCGGGGTTCGGGGCGAGACAAAAAAGGTGGAAAAGTATGTAGAAACAAAGGAAGTGATGTCCGATTTTCCGTAGAATTTGGTGACTTTAAACTTAGAATATTCTACGTTTGAAGCTAGAAGTTAATAGACGTATTATGGCCATTATAGGATTGAAGTACTATGTATAGCGTATTCTACTTAAGGATGGAGTAGCTATCAAAGTTGAAGTACTTTGGAGCATTTTGCTACCTGTCGATAATCGTCGCGAGGTATGTGAACCTCTTCCTTCTTTTGCCATGATTCTATGTATGGAATATACCAGTGGTGTTACACCCCGTAGTTCCAGAGTATGTATATGAGGACGTACGTACGAGAATACGACACAAAAAATTGGAAAGGAAGAAAGATGTGATTTTTCGACGGAAAAGTTTCCGGATTTTGTGAAGGAAAAAGTTTACGGTTTTGTGGGGCCCACTTTATTTTCGGATTTTTGGCATTACGGATATTTTTGGAAGATGAAATATTTTGGACGAGTAGGGGGGCGACACGTGTCACCCCCGTGTGGCCATGTTGGCGAGTGGAGAAGAGACAAGTGGGGGCGTTTTTAGGTGGACAAGTGGCCCGTTTTGTGGTGGCCACTTCTCCCATTTTGTGGTGAACAAATGGTTGGCCAACTACCCACACATGTACCCGTCCTCACTTACATTTGCCTTAATCCTAGCCATTGATTTATCTATAAATACCCCTTTATGCTAGACATAATTTCATCCGCACTTAGAGATTTCAAAGTCTTGAAAACTCCTCGCTTTCCTCTTGTGTGCTCTCGGCCATGGGCTGATTTTGTGAGCAAAACTTGTCCAAAAATTCTTAAAGTTTTAAGTGTTCTTCCTTAGGGTGTTAGGAAGATTGTGTACGAAGTTGGAAAAGATTTCACACCACAGCCTAAATACACCTTGGCGAAAGTTGGTAGTGTTGTAGCCTAAGTGTTCTTCACTTTTTGGAGTTGAATCTTGAAGAGGAGTTAGTTAGGAACTTCTAAGGGTTGCTTGGAGCGGGTTGGAGCGTAAGGACTTGGAGCTAAACGTTGCTCAGGATCGACTTATAAACTTGGATAATTTTGGGCTTATCGGTAATGATCTTTGTCCCTATTGTAATTGGATATTACATGTTGTAGTAGTTTAGAATTGAGAATAAGATTTATTGGAAGGATGATTATAAAGAATTGAGCTGTATTTACATTGGTGTATTCTGATGACTTGTAGTATTATTGTGGGCGGTGTTGTACACGTCAGGTTAGGCGATGTAACCCCTTGGAGTTGTTGGCTTGGTAGCAGGCCTTGATAGAGGAGGAGATTTTTTGTGGTTGCGGGGAGGTCTTTGCGAATTTTAGTAGAATAAGGAATCTTGTATTTAGAATATTCTGAAGAGATCTAGAAGTTGATAGGCGTTTTATGGCCATTATAGGTGGAAGTACTACGAATGGCGTATTCTCTTGAAGGGTGGAAAAGGCTAGCAGGATTTAGTACTTGGATCATTTTGCTAATTATCGATAATCGTCGCGAGGTATGTGAACCTCTTCTATCATTTCTAGCATGATTGTGGTGAACTATGTAGATGCGGTAGGCGTCGTGTGCTAAGTGAATTTGGTTGGTTTAAAACATAAAGTGTTATAACGGCTTTATGGGAAGTTTGTTATAACGACTTTATGTAGGTAAAAGAATGGTTTATTGATTTTAAAAGATAAAGGACTTGACTTATATTTGACTTGATATGATATGTGAAGAACTTGAATTGTGTAGAAAGTTGTGAAACCTCATTCGTGAGTAATGAGTACTTGGTTTTTAAATAATAACGTTATATTGATTTCGGGAATGGGAATAAGTATCGAACAAACCACTGCAGCGTTAATAAAGGAAAATGTATTGACTAATAATTAATTATATTAAAACCAGTAGAAACCTCCATCTGCATAGAAGCTAAGATAAGACAAAATTGTATTACATTTCCTAGATCATGGCTGCTTTAATAAGATCATTAATAACAAGTATTGAATTTTCTTAAATTCCAAAGTAAGGAACTTGATTTCTAAAAGAAAGGAGATTTGAGGAACTAAAGTGTTTTGGTTTAAAAGAAAGACATATTTTTGTCTTAAAATAGTTTAAAAAGGAAGGCAGGGTTTTTGTCTTAAATTGGTTTATTTCAAAAGAAGGTATAGCAATTGTTTTGGTTTACTTAAAAAAGATAGTTACTCTATTTTGATACTACGAGTATCGTGTGACTTTTTGTGAAAGAAATGGATCTTTTAAAGTGTTAAAATGCGTAGTACCTTGGGGTTAAAATCCGAATTTGTTGTAATAAAATAAAAGTCTATGAGTATGTTGAACTTGCCTATGCTTGTTGTGCTAGCCTTGGTTGTGCAAGTGTTTTGATTACGTGCTCTGGGAGTCTCTCGATGGAGGCGGTTATCTTGTTATATCCTTGGACCTCTTGACCGTTGGGTGGCCCGCGGGTATGGTTCCGTTAGGATTGTGGTTCCATGGACTAGCTCTGTGAGGTTTCTTGATCGGCCTTGGTATCACGGTAGCTAGCCCTCGTACTTGCCCGATGCGTCGTTCTTGATGCGGGTTGGTTACGGTAGTTGGCTTCGTACTTGCCGTCAGTTCTTGATAGTGTCATTCCATGGACCGACCTCGTGGGGTTTCTTGGTCGACGCTTGGTATCGGTGGTTGGCTCTCGTACTTGCCGGTCGTGGCTGATTCGGCTTTGGTATCTGGTAGTTAGCCGCGCACTTGCCAGTTCGGTTTGGTGGCGAAGTCTCGTGATCCGGCCTTGGTATCGGTAGTTAGCCCTACTTGCCCCCGTCGACTCGTGTCGCGGCCTTGGTATCACGGTAGTTGGCTTTCGTACTTGCCGTGTCGACCGTGGTATGGTTATATAGTGTTGTTAGTACGACTTTGGTTTCTGGTAGTTGGCTTTCGTACTTGCCTCGGTCAGTTGATGATGCGGCTTTGGTATCTGGTAGTTAGCCTTCGTACTTGCCCCGTACGGTTTTATGACACATGTAGGGCCTGGTGTTCATGTGTACTCCTTGGTGTGGTTATCATAGACTGCCGGCAGTGAGGAAGGTATTCCACGGGCATGATTGATGTTGCGGGCATGAAACCCATAGTTATATTTGAGTGATGACTTTGAGGGCGTGAGTCCCTGACTTGACGTGACTGCTTACATTTTATAGTTTGGTTATCATATATGTCTCATGTTTTATATAGACTACTATGATTTCATTTACAGTATTTTCAGTTTTACATACTTGGTACCTGTTGTACTAACCTCGCCCGAAGTGCGTTCATCACCGCGGTAGAAGTACATCGGTTGTTGATCCTCGCTCATAGGATCACGATTCGTATTAGGAAGCTCCGTTTCTCGGAAGCTTATCTTTTAGTATGTTTCCACTGAGTTGTAGGTTCTTGTACATTGAGGGTATGGCGGGGCCTGTCCGTCATAGTTGTTATCACACTTTTATAGAGTGCATGTAAATCTTGTTGTGGGCGGGGTTGTAAAGGATATAGCTATTCAAATTTACGTATATATGCAAAAAGGCAACCGTTTTGGTTGCTTTGTTTTCTTTATCTTGTTTCATACACTGTATGTTTTATTTCCATTGGTTTTCTCGATGTTGTATCACTAGGGTGCGGGGTAAGGCACCCGATCGCGGGCAGTGGTGGTCGTGACAAAAGTGGTATCGAGCGATTAGTCCTCGGAAAGTGTCTGACAGTGTCTAGTAGAGTCTTGATTATCGGTGTGTCATGCACGTCTATGTCGAGGAGGTTGCGAGATATTTAGGATTGGTTTCCATTCTTCTCACTCACGAGATCGTGCCTTAGAGTGTGTTATAAGTTGGACTCCTGCGGCGTATTCTTTTCACCGTTATGCCTCTACGAGGCAGCGAGCGGGAGGGCAAGCGTGAGGAGGCTGCGAGTAGAAACCTGAGAGGGTTACGAGGCACGGGCGGTCATTATACGAGCGAGTGCTTCGTTCGGGAGTTCTGCGGCGCTAGCCCGAGAGTTTAGGCGATGGCGGTAGCTCACGAGACCACGATACTGAGCCTCTGATCGCGGCGGGAAGCGAGAGGATATGAGTTACAAGGAGATGGCGATTACTAGCGGTTGTGGCTAGGAATGGGGACGAGCGAGTCGGAGGTTCCGGTAGTACGATAGTTCACCACAGATCCAGATAGTTGAGATTTGGGACTTCGAGTTGCGGTCCACGAGTTCCATGGATTATGAGCGAGGAAGATCCTCGGGAGTTTATTCGGCGATTGTAGCGGATCATGAAAGTGATCAAGACCTTAGAGCATTTCTGCAGCTTGCGCCTCGCGGATGAGGAGAGAATGTCACAGTAGGAGGATCAGGTGGGATGACTAAGCCTGCAGTCGATTCTTGATTCGGTGGGTCGGAGAGGAAGGGTGTTAGCGAGAGGCCACCCCCTCGGTATGGCGTTGTGGTAGGGGTTCTTATAGGAGTGTCATACTACTTAGATAGCTTGTTAGGCTTGCGGCGATAGGGCCATTTGCGAAATTATCCAGGCAGGTGGCGCGGATGTTCTGACTCGACGCCGGGATCGATGTTTGGTTCGTCACCTTACGTAGTTATCGCCCGAGCGGGATTTGCTTAGGCGACAAAGGGAAAGTGAGGCGGTAGTTACAAAGATATCTTGACCATAGAGACTTGTTTAGGTCGTTATAGTAGATACGTGTGGAGTCTTATGTTCGGTTAGCATGGTGTAAGTTGTGATTAGAAAACATGGGTAGTTGAAAAGGGTAAGTGCAGGGCGAGAAAATGGTGAGCCTTAAAATTTATGTGATTGGAGACCTTAGATGCAAGGCCGTCTTGAGTAAAGGATTATGCGTTTGATCGTTGTCGAGGTACATTGTATACGTGGAGTTTAGTCAGGTGATAAGTCCATGAGTGGTGTAAAAGGGAAGTGGATTGTGAGCTTAGAAGACCACTAGGTTCTCATGACTTGAATAGTGAGATTGTTCCGGACTAGGAACGAGAGTTTAGTACGAAGTGGGTCGGGTTGAGGCCGTATCGCGAGTCGACGAAGCCGAGAATGTGGTGGGGTCGGTTTGAGGTGGTCATTAGATGATAAGTCACGAGGTGTTAGGCCCAAGTTTAGGTAACCATCGTACGAGTTTGTGGATGCGTTCGACCAGTAGTAAGGCCGATGGGGTCAGCCCATCTTGCCTTTTAGTCAGGACTATTTACTCGGCGGAGGGTTATGCGAGATGTTGTATATCAGGAAGGTTGTAAGGCTGCAGGTTCTACTTTATTTTATAGCGGCGGTGGAGCCGGTTATGGCTATTTCTTTTGGAGGTTTTACGGCGGGGTTAGGAACTTCGGGTGAGTCTCGATGTGTATTCACCACCGGGCGGCGGACGAGCAGCGTTTTATCGGACATTTGAGGATAGATTCACGGGCGGTGTTTTGATTTGAGGGTATTTGTGAGATTATTTGCCTATTGTTGGGTGAGTATTATACTAGCTACCATTTTAGTATTCGGATGGTACCTTATGAAGCCTTGTATGGGCGGAAATGTAGGTTCTTGGTCGATTGGTTCGATGTTGGCAAGGTTGAATAGTTGGTCCCTACTTATTTGAGGATGTGGATAAGGTGAAGCTTATCGAGAAGAAGTTATTAGCGGCTCGAGTCAGCCAGTCGTGTGGATGTCGGCGTCGACACTTGGAGTTGAGGTTGTGGTGGAGTCTTCTTGAAGAACCACCGGAAGGGTGTGGCGAGATTTGAAGCGAGAAACTTAGTAGGTACTTTGGGCATTTGGATCGTTTGTAGAATAGGCGGGTTTCACATAAGTTAGCAACTTAGTCAGACTTAGGAAGCGATCGTCCGTATTCCATGTTGCTATGTTTGGAAGAGTATCGGAGATCCTCAGTGTTCGATTAATGATGACCAAGTTAGAGATAGTAACCGAGATTTTGGAAGCGAAGCAATAGCGAAATGTGGTAAGTATATTAGGAAGAGTTCGAGTGTCACGAAAAGTGCTGCGTGTAAAGGAAGAAGCGAGCATGTGTTATGAGAATAGAAGTGATCATTTAGTGTGTGAAGAAAGTATCCTTTGGACCATAGGTGGAGCTAATGGTATTGTTATCACGATTTGAGGTGATTCTTCGTTGGCTTGGATGTGAGTTTTTGGCGTATGTGGTATTATGGCCATGTGTGGCATAATTGGTTAAGTAATTATAGTAGTGGAGACTATCTGGCGCATGTGTGTTTTGGAGACTTAGAAGGAACATTGGGACGAATGTTTCTAAGGAAGAATGTTACACCACGTAGTTCAGTATGTATATGAGGGCGTGCGTGCGAGAATCGACACAAAAAGTGGAAAGGAAGAAAGATGTGATTTTTAACGGAAAAGTTTCGGATTTTGTGAAGGAAAAAGGTTCGTTAATGGGAATTGGATTCCCAGTTTGGTATTTGGACTTTTTAGAATATTTGAGTATTATGAAATTTTATTTCGAAATTGGTCACGTGGGGCCACGGGAAAATTCTGATTTTGTAGAGCCAGCTTTATTTTGGATTTTTGGAATTACGGATATTTTGGAAGATGAAATATTTTGGGCGAGTAGGGGCGACACGTGTCACCCCGTGTGGCGTGTTGGCGGGTGGAGAAGAGAGCGAGTGGGGCGTTTTTAGGTGGACAAGTGGCCCGTTTTGTGGTGGCCACTTGTCCCATTTTGCGGTGAACAAATGGTTGGCCAACTACCCACACATGTACCCATCCTCACCTTACATTTGCCTTAATCCTAGCCATTGATTTATCTATAAATACCCTTTATGCTAGACATAATTTCATCAGCTTAGAGATTTCAAAGTCTTGAAAACTCCCTCCCTTTCCTCTTGTGTGCTCGGCCATGGGCTGATTTTGTGAGCAAAACTTGTCCAAAAATTCTTAAAGTTTTAAGTGTTCTTCCTTAGGGTGTTAGGAAGATTGTGTACGAGAGTTGGAAAAGATTTCACACCACAGCCTAAATACACCCAGTGGTAGAAAGTTGGTAGTGTTGTAGCCTAAGTGTTCTTCACTTTTTGGAGTTGGATCTTGAAGAGGAGTTGGTTAGAAACTTCTAAGGGTTGCTTGGAGGCGGGTTGGAGCGTGGGATTTGGAGCTAAGCGTTGCTCGGGATCGACTTATAAACTTGGATAATTTTGGGCTTATCGAGGTAATGATCTTTGTCCTATTGTAATTGGATATTACATGTTGTAGTAGTTTAGAATTGAGAATAAGATTTATTGGAAGGATGATTATAAAGGAATTGAGCGTATTTACATTGGAGTGTATTCTGATGAACTTGTAGTATTATTGTGGGGCGATGTGTACGTCCGGTTAGACGTGTAACCCCCCTTGGAGTTGTTGGCTTGGTAGCAGGCCTTGATAGAGGAGGATATTTTTTTGTGGTTGCGGGGGGGGGGGGAGGTGCTGCCGAATTTTCCGTAGAATAAGGAATCTTGTATTTAGAATATTCTACGAAGAGATCTAGAAGTTGATAGACGTTTATGGCGTTGTAGGTGGAAGTACTACGAGTGGCGTATTCTACTTGAAGGGTGGAAAAGGCTAGCAAGGATTTAGTACTTGGAGCATTTTGCTAATTGTCGATAATGTAGCGAGGTATGTGAACCTCTTCACTATCGTTTCTAGCATGATTGTGGTGAACTATGTAGTGCGGTGAGCGTCATGTGCTAAGTGAATTTGGTTGGTTTAAAACATAAAGTGTTATAACGGCTTTATGGGAAGTTTGTTATAACGACTTTATGTAGGTAAAAGAACGGTTTATTGATTTTAAAAGATAAAGGACTTGACTTATATTTGACTTGATATGATATGTGAAGAACTTGAATTGTGTAGAAAGTTGTGAAACCTCATTCGTGAGTAATGAGTACTTGGTTTTTAAATAATAACGTTATATTGATTTCGGGAATGGGAATAAGTATCGAACAAACCACTGCAGCGTTAATAAAGGAAAATGTATTGACTAATAATTAATTATATTAAAACCAGTAGAAACCTCCATCTGCATAGAAGCTAAGATAAGACAAAATTGTATTACATTTCCTAGATCATGGCTGCTTTAATAAGATCATTAATAACAAGTATTGAATTTTCTTAAATTCCAAAGTAAGGAACTTGATTTCTAAAGAAAGGAGATTTGAGGAACTAAAGTGTTTTGGTTTAAAAGAAAGGCATATTTTGTCTTAAAATAGTTTAAAAAGGAAAGCGGGGTTTTGTCTTAAATTGGTTTATTTCAAAGAAGGTATGGAAATTGTTTTGGTTTACTTAAAAAGATAGTTACTCTATTTTGATACTCAGTATCGTGTGACTTTTGTGAAAGAAATGGATCTTTTAAAGTGTTAAAATCGTAGTACCTTGGGGTTAAAATCCGAATTTGTTGTAATAAAATAAAAGTCTATGAGTCGTTGAACTTGCCTATGCTTGTTGTGCTAGCCTTGGTTGTGCAAGTGTTTTGATTACGTACTCTGAGTCTCTCGATGGGCGGGGTTATCTTGTTATATCCTTGGACCTCTTGACACGTTGGGTGGCCCGGGTATGGTTCCATTAGGATTGTGGTTCCATGGACTAGCTCTCGTGAGGTTTCTTGATTCGGCCTTGGTATGCGGTAGCTAGCCCGTACTTGCCGATCGTTCTTGATGCGGGTTGGTTACGGTAGTTGGCTTCGTACTTGCCACGATCGGTTCTTGATAGTGTCGTTCCATGGACCGACCCTCGTGGGGTTTCTTGGTCGGCGCGGTATCTGTGGTTGGCTCTGCGTACTTGCCGGTCGTGGCTGATTCGGCTTTGGTATCGGTAGTTAGCCTTCACACTTGCCGTTCGGTTTGGTGGCGAAGTCTGCGTGATCAACGCGCGGTATCGGTAGTTAGCCCTCGTCTTGCCCCGTCGGCTCGTGGCGTGACGCCAGTATCTGGTAGTTCGCTTTCGTGCTTGCCGTGTCGACCGTGGTATGGTTATATAGTGTTGTTAGTGCGGCTTTGGTATCACGGTAGTTGGCTTTACGTACTTGCCGGTCGATTGATGATCGACTTTGGTATCGGTAGTTATCGCCGTACTTGCCGATGCGGTTTATGACCTGAGTTGGGCACGGTGTTCATGTGTACTCCTTGGTGTGGTTATCATAGACTGCCGGCAGTGATGAAGGTATTCCACGGGCATGATTGATGTTGTGGGCATGAAACCCATAGTTATATTTGAGTGATGACTTTGAGGGCGTGAGTCCCTGACTTGACGTGACTGCTTACATATTATAGTTTGGTTATCATATATGTCTCCTGTTTTTTATAGACTACTATGATTTTATTCTGATATTTTGATTTCACATACTTGGTACTGTTATGCGACCTCGCCCGAAGCTGCGTTCATCTGCGGTAGAGGTATATCGGTTGTTGATCCTCGCTCATAGGACCACAGTTGGCGTATTAGGAAGCTCCGTTTCTCGAGGCTTATCTTTTAGTATGTTTCCACTGAGTTGTAGGTTCTTGTACATTCGGGGTATGGCGAGCCACTGTCCGTCATAGTTGTTATCACTCTTAGAAGTGCATGTAATCTTTGTTGTGGGCAGGGTTGTAAAGGATGTAACTGTTCAAATTTCTGTATATATGCAAAAAGGCAACCGTTTTGGTTAGCCTGTTTTTCTTTTATCTTGTTTCATACCTATATGTTTTTATTTCCGCTGGTTTTTCTCTGATGTTGTATTACTAGGGTGCCCGGGGTAAGGCACCAGTCGCGGGCCCGTGGTCGGGTCGTGACATGTGGTATTATTTCATGTTTCCTTCTACTCTTAGAAGTTAAGAGGTATGTATGTTGATTTACTCTATGTAAAGGTTATGTCTAAGTTATCCTAAGTTCTTACCAAGTCTTATGGGGGATGTTGGTAAGAGTCGTTAGGAAGTATTTAGAATCGAGTTGACTTTGTTAATTTACTGTACGAATGTGAATAAGTATCGAACAAGCCATTACAGCGTTAATAAAAGAAAATGTATCGACAATCAATTATATTAAAAATGAGTAGAATCCTCCATCTGCATAGAAACTAAGATAAGACAAAATTGTATTACATTTTCTAGATCATGGCTGCTTTAATAAGATCGTTATAAACACGTATAACTTATTCCTGCCTTACAAAGTATATGTTACTTACTTTAAAGAGTTTACGTTTTGAAGTTTAAGACTATGAACTTTAAATTCTTAAAAGGTTAAGAGACTTTATTTTTCAAGTTATGGGACTTGATTCTTAAAGGAAGAAATGGGTTGATTTAAAAGTATAAGATACTTGATTTGGAAAGTATTGATTTCTTGACATTCTAAAGATAAGAAGACTTGATTTCTAAAGTAGAAACTTGATTTCTAAAAGATAAGAGACTTGAAGTATTTTGAAAGTTACGCTACTTGATTTGAAAATATAAGTCTCTTGGTTATAAAAAGAATGAATTTGTCTAAAACCATAAAGGGTTATAACGGCTTTATGTGAAGTTGGTTATAACGGCTTTATGGAAGGTTAAGAAAATTGTCTATTTTGATTGATAGGCATGAGTTGCCTTGGTTGTGAAATTTTAAGTTACTTGGTTTCAAAGCCTTGAAATGAATTTCTAAAGGTGTAGTAACTTATTTTGAAAAATAGACATGCCTTGATACTACGGGTGTTAGTATCTTGGGGTTTTATAAGAAAATGAGTCTTTTGAAAAGAATGGAAGTACGTAGTACTTTGGGTTAAATTCCCGGATTTTTATGTGAAACGAAAAGTGCCTTGAGTATATAAAAATGAAAGTCTAAAGATTTTATGAACTTGCCTATGCTTGCTTGTGATAGCCTTGAGTGCAAGTATTATATGTTTACGCTGCCGCGACTCTCAGTTGGAGGGCCGGTTGTCTTGTTGTGAATCTACTTGGAGCGTCTGAAAGCGGTGTGAGGCTTCCACGGTATGCTTCCATTGTGATTGATCCTTGGACATACTTATCGATGTAGGATTAGGGTCATGCGACGGAGATGCGGGTTAGATTCGGATTGTTTTATTACTCCTTGGACATGCTTATCGATGAAGGATTAGGGGCATGCGACGAGGCGGGTTAGATTCGGATTTTTATTACCCGTAGCCATGCTTATCGATGAGGATTAGGGGCATGCGACCGTATTATATCGATTATTACTCCATGGACTAGCTCCCCATAAAGACATGTACCCGAGATGAGGGATTCCACGGGCATGTTATATACGATTATTACCCCATGGATTAGCTCTCCATGAAGTCATGTACCCGAGATGAGGGATTCCACGGGCATGATATATATATATATGTATTGTATGTGTGTACACCGATAGTGAGGTGGGATGCCACGGGCGCGTCACATGGTTATATGTTACACTTTTGGCTGTCGGCAGTGATGGGGAATTCCACGGGCAGGAAATATATATATGTATTGTATATGTGTACGCCGACAGTGACGTGGGATGCCACGGGCGCGTCACATGGTTATATGTTACACTTACGGCTGTCGGCAGTAATGGGGGATTCCACGGGCACGCTTCAATATTTATGGGCTTGAGACCCTTACTGGACTATGTGATGATATTTTAGGGCTTGTGTCTGTAGCCCTGTGTGACTATTGTTCATGTGCTGAAATTGTTACACCCCGTAAATTGCAGGACATGTTTATAAGAACGTACGTAAGAATTCAAATGTTAAGATTTGAGACTACTAAAAATTTATCGGAATTATGGAAATGTCGGAAAATGAAATATTGCGACGAACGGGAGGGCGACACGTGTCACCCCCCTTAGTGGTCTTGGACGATTTGGACATGGCCAAAATGGTCATTTGACCATTAAAGATATGACCAAGTCTTGCTAAGGGCTAGAGCTTGATATTGTTGACTTAGTCCAAGGGCCACTTGGGCTTGATCCTTGTGAAACTCATCCAAGCCAAACAATTGTGCTAATATTGACCCTTCCTAGTGTTATATATGTATACTAGTAGCAAGACTAACTCCCACACTTAGAAAATTTTCAAGAAAACTTGAAGGCCTCATAAGTTTGCTCTCGGGTTAGGCTTCCATTTGGAGAAATTTTTTTTTGTTTGTTGTCCAATAAGCTCTACACTTTAAACCAAGGTACCTAAGGGTATTTTAAGGTTATCTCAATAGAAAGATCCCGGAAAAGTGGCATTTTCGTATTAGTCGCAAGGTGAAAACCTAGTCACATTCCTAGGGTTGGAGTTGGAATTGAAGGAAAGTTGTTTGTGATCTTCTAAGGGCTTCAAGTGGCGGATTGGAGTGTCAACGAGAGGCTCTAAGTTTCTAGGGAGCGACTTCGGATCTTGAAGTGGATTAAGGCTCACTAAGGTAACAATCTTGTTCTCTTAAGTGTATAAGATTACATATTGTTGTAGCCTTACTTTTTGAATAGCATGAAGTATATGTATTAAAGATTGATAAGTGTTATGGATATTTGTAGCCTAAAATCCGAAATGACATGTTTAGACATTTGAAATTGAAATACAATTTTGGTCGATAATTAGAATCGTCGCATGTTACCTACTTGAAGATTGTAGTAGTTATAATAAATTGCGGCTTGATAACATGTTATTCTAAATAACTTGAATTGAAAAGGAATTGGAAAGGTTGATATGTTGTTACAGCTTTGGCCGAGAATGACTTTGTATGTTGGACTAGAGTGATATTAATTTGTGGGGCGGAATTTTACACGTCTTGTAGGCGTGTAATCCACTATTGATAACTACATTATTGAGCATTAAATGTGGCGTGTTTGGTTATTGAATTCGGGCCTTGAAAAAGGTGGAAAAGTATGTAGAAACAAAGGAAGTGTTGTCCGATTTTCCGTAGAATTTAGTGACTTTGCACTTAGAATATTCTACGTTGAAACTAGAAGTTAATAGACGTATTATGGTCATTATAGGTTGACATACTACGTATGGCGTATTGGACTTAGCAAGTGGATTGAACCGAAGAGGTATGTGGAACTTTCTTATCTCTTGAGCATGAGTAGTTGTAAATATATAGTACGGTGAGCGTCACGAGATTTTGACAATCTAGTCCATTTGATATCCTTGGCTTATTTTAAGAATGTCCAAGTTGGTTGAGTTAGGGACTTAACTCACTTGTTTAAGAATATTAAGGATATCTTAGTTTCTAAAAGTTAAGAGACTTAAAGTATTTTAAAAGTATGTGATACTTGGTTTTGAAAGTATAAGTCTCTTGGATATAAAGAAGAATGTATTTGTCTAAAGTATAAAGCTAGTATAACGGCTTTATGGGAAGTTGGTTATAATAGCTTTATGGAAAATTAAAAGTGTGGTTTACTCTAAGTAATGATAAATGACTTGAATTATGAAAGACAAATTGATTTGAAGGCATCAATTGCTTAAGGTTTTAAAAGAAAGAAGACACTTGATTTAGAAGCCTAAATGTATTTCTAAAAAGGTATTGTGACTTGTCTTGAAAAGTAGATAAGGCTTGATACTACGGTTATTAGTATCTTGGAAGTTTTATATGAAAAAGAGTCATTTTTAAAAGAGTAAAAGTACGTAGCTCTTTGGGTTAAATTCCCAGATTTTTATAATGACATGATAGTGCCTTAAGTAAACTAAAATGAGAGTGTATATGTATAAGACTAATAAGAAGTTAGGGGGATTTCTTAACTTGCTTATGTTATGTTAGGATAAGCCGGTAGCGCTTATGTTATGTATGCTAAGCCGGTAGCGCTTATGTTATGTTAGGATAAGCCGGTAGCGCTTATGTTATGTTAGGATAAGCCGGTAGTTCTTATGTTATGTATGATAGCCGGTTGCGCTAGTTTATGTTATTCTTACGGGGTAAAGCCCCGAGTAAACAAGGCATCAGTGCGGGCCACCAGACTAAGCGAGTGAAATAGTCTGTCTTGGGTGAAATAGTCTATGAGAGGAATACCTCATGCGGGTCCACGCGACCTATGCGGGCGAGATATAGTCTATGCGAGAAGTTACCTCATGCGGGTCCATCTGACTTGCGGGTGAAATAGTCCCAGGAGTAGGATTGCTTAATGATACTACAGGCGAGTGGCCCTACTTTGATCATGAGCCTCCTATTTTTATGCAGTAAAGTATACTCTTGTTTACTCTCATTTTTAGTAAGGCACGATGTCTTTATTATTTGAGTTATCATACATGTCTCCAGCTTTATTTTAGACTTATGATTTCATTATAGTACTTTCAGTTTCACATATTTGGTACATGTTGTACTGACCTCCTTGAGCTGCGTTAAATACCACAGTAGAGTATACATGTTGTTGATCCTCGCTCTTAGGATCCTTTGTTCATTGAGAAACTTCATTTACTTGGAGGCTTATCCGTGGTATTATCGGTTGTTGTACATTCGAGGGTATGGCGGGGCCTGTCATACGGTTGTTATTCTTAAGTGCGTAGTCACGATTGTGGATTGGGTTGTAAAGAAAAAAAAGATGTACTGGTTTATTTTATTTTGGTTCATGAATATTTTACGGAAGGTGGCCTTATCGGCTAACTTTGTTGATATTCTTGTTTTAGTATTTATGAGTTTTATACGTTCCTTTGCTATTCTCGATGTATACGTAAGGGGTGCGGAGTAGGGCACGATCGCGTGCGGGGTTGGAGTCGTGACAAAAGTGGTATCGAGCGATTAGTCCTCGGAAAGTGTCTACATCACAGGTGTCTAGTAGAGTCTTGGTTATCGGTGTGTTGTGCACCACATCTATAACGGGAGGCTGCGGGACATTTAGGATTGGTTTCCATTCTTCTCACTCACGAGATCGTGCGATAGAGTGTGTGGTTAGGGTCGTCTCTCCTAACAAGTTATGTTGATTGCATTTACGAGAAAGCGTGATGACCGGGAAAGATTATGTGGATTGCATATCCAGGTTGGTAATATGTGTAGTATAGTTGGTATTATGACATACAGCTATACAGATTTTTGTATGAGGGTAAGACGCGTGTTGCTTAGAATGATTTTAGATTACCAGGAATTGGTAAGGACTAAATAAATATCGGCAAGGTATGAAACAGTTTAATGAATTCTCATCAAAGTTTACGTACTAATTTGAGATAATTAGGAGATGATTAGTTGTCTGAGAAGGTAATGGACCCTTAAGAAGGTATAATTAAGGGACTTAATGGAAGACTATGTTAATAGATTAATCTACGTGGTATGATTAAGAGAATGGTACGGATGAGATCCGTATGTAGTAAGTATGGTTGTTGTGGTCAAGACACCACGATTATGGTATTACGAGAAGTTTTTGTACCCGTTTACGTTGGGACTGATAAGGTAGGCTTGGAGCATGGAAATTGCGAGCCTAAGAATGTTGATAACCGCCGAGACCTCAGGTATATAAGGCCTTCTCGGGTAGTAAAAATTTAAGTCAAAACAAGGGTAAGAGTTAAGTGTGATACCAAGTTGTGTTGAGGACCTATTAAGGGTCGCCCCATAGCCTGTAATGGAATGGGATCAGTTGGTAGTAGTCATTCGTGGCGAGTCACGAGGGTGCGACGGAAGTCTAGTTAATTGTTTCTGGGTTCGTGGGCGCATTCCACGAAACCAGGTTGTGAGCAGCGGCCTTATATTGTTTAATTTAGTAACTCGAAGATTGGAGACAAGATTTAGTATGGAAGTTATGTCGTATGGTAGTATAAGTTTGGAAATGCGGAAGCGTCGACCGGTGAAAAAGAGCAACCAAGTGTAAAGAAATAGAGCACGAATCCATGAGAACCTTTGGTGACTACACGTGAGTGTTGGGTGGTAGGCGGCGGGTAGATAATAAGCGCGGTGGCGTGCGATCGTCGGACCACTAGCAGACCTAGTAGAGTGACATAGCGGACCTTGAGGTCATTATGATGCACGGGCTAGTTGGCCTCTTGTTATGCCAGCGTTGATTGCGAGAGAGGTTGGCTCGATTCGGTTTCCGATGGCGGTTATCAGTGGAAATGAAGAAGTGGTGGTAACCAGTGAATTATCCTTCCTTCTTTGACATCATTGTTTTTAGTAAGTCTGTGTGACTTGTTCATTTGAGGTGAATTGAGGCAGAAGGTAAGAAGTACTTGAATTTGAAGGAGTTTATTTTAAGTGCCCTTGGGGGTACTTGGAGTTGGTTTGGTGTGGCGGTCAGGGCCACGACCTGAATAAGTTCGAGGATAAGCGCAGCAAAAATAAGATAAATCTGAGTGATCTGGGTGGAAAGCTGAAGGCATCTTTGGTAGGTTTTGAAAATCTACACGATTTTAAGGCGGTGCTTGATGATTAGATTTTTACAGAAACGCAAGAGGACCCTGTGATTTGGGTTGTGACTCCAAGGAAAGTTTATTTAAGAGAGATATGTTCTCTCCCCCACGTAAAAGGATAGTTTTACGTATTATGGGGTTACGTGTACCCATGTTGTTAGACGAAGGATAGGAGACGAGTAAGGTCTTCAGTATCATCATACCATAGGTTACAGTTTTAGATAACCGTGGGAAAAGTTTTGTGTTGGGGTAATTGAGAACGATGTAAGAAATGGTCGAGGAAGTGTCCTAAGGATATAAATGCAGGTAGTACGCATGTATGAAACTGTACGATTATGGATCAAGATAGAAATAGTTTTTCTAATAATAAGCATAAGGTAAGGTTATGACCAGAATGATAAAAGAGAATACAACTATGGTTATGTAAGTTGCACGAGATATGATTACCCCAGACTAGTGTAAAGACTATTAGTAAATGATGGGCAGTAAGAACACCTCGAGGAAAGATAGTAACATCTGTACTGACGAGAAAAATAGTAAGAAAATACGGAGGGGTAAGGGACCCCAGGACAACTTGAAATAACTTATAAAGGAAAGACGAGTAGACACTCGAACGATAAGAAATCTTGACAAGTCATTGGAGTAGGTATCAGTGAATTGAGGTTGAACACGACTATAAGCTCTGCAGTGGAGAGAATAAGCGGGTTACTACTTGACGAGATCAAGGAAATCTCCCCCCTAAATTGTGATTGACAGGAAGTCTTAGCCACGAGGCAAGCAAAGGAATCAAATCTAAGTTGGTGACCAAGTTTGGTTGCGACAGAGAAAGGGAAACAGGAACCATAATTGAGATTTAGGATACCCGAATATTTCGCAGGTATGGGAAAGGCTTCCAGTTATTGGAAGATAAGTTGACCACGACTCTGATTCTAACCCCTCACGAGAGACTAGAGGTTAGGTTATTATTGTAACACGTTGGGTGTTGGGCTAGGTTGTGTCTTGTATGACACGATAAGGTTAGACCTATGTTTCCGGCGATTAGGGAAGCGTGAAAATTACACCACTCACGATTTAGAGTTGGCGGCAGTTAATCATGCCTTGAAGATTTGGAGGCATGACGTATATATAGACTTCATGTGGATATTTTTACAGACCACAAGAGCCTCCGGTATATCTTCAGACAGAGGCGATTGAATTTGTGATAGAGACGGTGGTTAGAGTTACTCAAGGATTGTGATATTGATATAATATACCATCAGGGAAAGCCTGAAACGATTCTGGATGCTCTTAGTCGTGGATCTATGGGTAGTGCATCGGATGGGCAGCGGATAGGCGAGCGTGGTCGTGAGATTCATCCACTACGAGCGATGGGTTCGATTATTTGTTTCCAAGGTTAATGAAGTTTAGATCAGAGGTTGCGATTTTCCGTCGTTGAGGAGGTAAAGAAGCGGCGATATGAGAATGCGATTATGATACAATATCGAATCGACTCTCAGAAGAGAAGAGCCCATTTGAGTAGCAGGATGGGAGTCTTTGTGATATGAGATAGGTGTGTACCGGTCTTTGCGAGGACTTGTCGGCGGAGTTTTGGGAAACCTGCGCTTATTGCTCTAATTGTTAAAGTCGACTAAGTTGTGTCGTGACCTCAGTTTATGTATTGGTAAGATGGCACGAAGAGGGCGTAGCGAGTTGTTGCTTAATGTCGAATTAGTAGCGAGTCAGGTGGAACACGAAGCCCGATGGGCTATGCAATTGATTTAAATCCGACTTAGATATGGGAGGTAATTAATATGGATCTTGTTACAGGGTGGCATCGTACTCAGAGGAAGTGCGACTCCCTGGCGGTCATGGTAAATAGGCTGGCGAAACCAGCCGTGTTCTTCCGGCTAGGACCACTTACTCGGCTAAGGATTATGCTAGCTTATATAGCAGGGAGATTATGAGACTGCACGGGGTTCCTACATTTATGATGTCAGACAGATGAGCTCAGTTTATGGCTAACTTCTGGAGGTTTTCCAGAAGGTATTAGGGACACAGGTGAGTCTCAGTATGGCATTCCACCCTCAGACCGACGGACAGGCAGAGCGTACTATCCAGGAACTTGAGGATAGGTGGTGGGCCTGTGTTTTTTATTTCAGGGGTAGCTAGGAGGATCATTTGCCTCTTGTTGAGTTACGTATGATAACAAATACCAGTCCAGTATTTAGATGACGCCATATGAGGTTTTGTATGTAAGAAAGTGTAGATCGCCGGTTGGTTGGTTCGACGTAGGCGAGGTTCAGTTAGTTGTCCCAGACTTGATTCAGCAGGCTGTGGATAAGGTGAAGCTTATCCAGGAAAGATTATTAGTAAGCTCAGAGTCGATATAAGCTTTATGCGATTAGCAAGCGTCGACACTTGGAGTTCAGGTTGACGTTCTGGTATAAGTATGGTTATGTGGCCACGTGTGGCATTATTGGTATGTAGGGGTTGTAAATGGAGACTATGTCGCTATCCATAAGTTTGACTCCCAAAAGAACATTCGGGGACAAATATTTCTAAGGGGGGAAGAATGTTACACCCCGTAAATTGCAGGACATATTTATAAGAACGTACGTAAGAATTCAAATGTTAAGATTTGAGACTAGTAAAAATTTATCGGAATTATGGAAATGTCGGAAAACGAAATATTGCGACGAACGGGAGGGCGACACGTGTCACCCCCCCTTATTGTTCTTGGACGATTTGTACATGGCCAAAATGGTCATTTGACCATTAAAGATATGACCAAGTCTTGCTAAGGGCTAGAGCTTGATATTGTTGACTTAGTCCAAGGGCCACTTGGGCTTGATCCTTGTGAAACTCATCCAAGCCACACAATTGTGCTAATCTTGACCCTCCTAGTGTTATATATGTATACTAGTAGCAATACTAACTCCCACACTTAGAAAATTTTCAAGAAAACTTGAAGACCTCATAAGTTTGCTCTCGGGTTAGGCTTCCATTTGGAGAATTTTTTTTTTGTTTGTTGTCCAATAAGCTCTACACTTTAAACCAAGGTACCTAAGGGTATTGTAAGGGTATCTCAATAGAAAGATCCTGGAAAAGTGGCGTTTTCATATTAGTCGCAAGGTGAAAACCTAGTCATTTTCCTAGGTTTGTAGTTGGAATTGAAGGAAAGTTGTTTGTGATCTTCTAAGGGCTTCAAGTGGCAGATTGGAGTGTCAAGGAGAGGCTCTAAGTTTCTAGGGAGCGACTTCGGATATTGAAGTGGATTAAGGCTCACTAAGGTAACAATCTTGTTCTCTTAAGTGTATAAGATTACAAATTGTTGTAGCCTTACTTTTTGAATAGCATGAAGTATATGTATTAAAGATTGATAAGTGTTATGGATATTTGTAGCCTAAAATCCGGAATGACATGTTTAGCCATTTGAAATTGAAATACAATTTTGGTCAATAATTAGAATCGTCGCATGTTACCTACTTGAAGATTGTAGTAGTTATAATCAATTGCGGCTTGATAACATGTTATACTAAACAACTCGAATTGAAAAAGAATTGGAAAGGTTGATATGTTGTTACACCTTTGGCCGAGAATGACTTTGTATGTTGGACTAGTTTGATATTAATTTGTGGGGCAGAATTTTACACGTCTTGTAGGCGTGTAATCCCCTATTGATAACTACATTATTGAGCCTTAAATGTGGCGTGTTTGGTTATTGAATTCGGGCCTTGAAAAAGGTGGAAAAGTATGTAGAAACAATGGAAGTGCTGTCCGATTTTCCGTAGAATTTAGTGACTTTGCACTTAGAATATTCTACGTTGAAACTAGAAGTTAATAGACGTATTATGGTCATTATAGGTTGACATACTACGTACGGCGTATTGGACTTAGCAAGTGGATTGAACCGAAGAGGTATGTGGAACTTTCTTATCTCTTGAGCATGAGTAGTTGTAAATATATAGTACGGTAGACGTACGAGATTTTGACAATCTAGTCCATTTGATATCCTTGGCTTATTTTAAGAATGTCCAAGTTGGTTGAGTTAGGGACTTAACTCACTTGTTTAAGAATATTAAGGATATCTTAGTTTCTAAAAGTTAAGAGACTTAAAGTATTTTAAAAGTATGTGATACTTGGTTTTGAAAGTATAAGTCTCTTGGATATAAAGAAGAATGTATTTGTCTAAAGTATAAAGCTAGTATAACGACTTTATGGGAAGTTGGTTATAATTGCTTTATGGAAAGTTAAAAGTGTGGTTTACTCTAAGTAATGATAAATGACTTGAATTATGAAAGGCAAATTGATTTGAAGGCATCAATTGCTTAAGGTTTTAAAAGAAAGAAGTCACTTGATTTAGAAGCCTAAATGTATTTCTAAAAAGGTATTGTGACTTGTCTTGAAAAGTAGATATGACTTGATACTACGGTTATTAGTATCTTGGAAGTTTTATATGAAAAAGAGTCATTTTTAAAAGAGTAAAAGTACGTAGCACTTTGGGTTAAATTCCCGGATTTTTATAATGACATGATAGTGCCTTAAGTAAACTAAAATGAGAGTGTATATGTATAAGACTAATAAGAAGTTAGTGGGATTTCTTAACTTGCTTATGTTATGTATGATAAGCCGGTAGCGCTTATATTATGTTAGGATAAGCCGGTAGCGCTTATGTTATGTATGATAAACCGGTAGCGCTTATGTTATGTTAGGATAAGCCGGTAGCGCTTATGTTATGTTAGGATAAGCCGGTAGCGCTTATGTTATGTTAGGATAAGCCGGTAGTGCTTATGTTATGTATGATAGCCGGTTGCGCTAGTTTATGTTATTCTTACGGGTTAAAGCCCCGGGTTACTACTAATTCCATGGATTTGCTACCCATGATGCGAGTGCGGCGTTTGTACTCATTGCGGGCCCACCGAGCCTAAGCGGGTGAAATAGTCCTGTGCGGGTGAAATATTCCAATGAGAGGAATACCTCATGCGGGTCCACACGACCTATTCGGGCGGATCTGATCTATCTGAGAAGTTACCTCGCGCGGGTCCATCACGGCGCTGCGGTGAAATAGTCCCAGTAGGATTGCTTAATGATACTACAGGCGGGTGGCCTACTTTGATCATGAGCCTCTATTTTTATGCGATAAAGTATACTCTTGTTTACTCATTTTTAGTAAGACACGATTATCTTGTTATTTGAGTTATCATACATGTCTCGGCTTTATTTTAGACTTATGATTTCATTCTGATGCTTTCGGTTTCACATATTTGGTACATGTTGTCTTGACCTCCTTTAAGTCTTTGCGTTCATGCGCGGTAGAGTTCTGAGTTCTTGATCCTCGCTCTTAGGATCCTTTGTTGTTGAGAAGCTCGCTTTACTTGGAGGCTTATCCTGATGCTTGTCGGTTGTTGTACATTCGGGGTATGGCGGGGCCACATCACGCGGTTGTTATTCTTAGAGGTCTGTAGTCACAGTTGTGGATTGGGTTGTAAAGAAAAAAAAGATGTACTGGTTTATTTTATTTTGGTTCATGAATATTTTACGGAAGGTGGCCTTATCGGCTAACCTGTTGATATTTACTGTTTTAGTATTTATGAGTTTTATATGTTCCGCTGCTATTCTCTGATGTATACCTGTAAGAGGTGCCCAGGTAGAGCACCAGTCGCGGGCCCGAGGTTGGGTCGTGACAGAAATAGTCTTTAAAAGGTAAAACTGAATTTCATTACTTTCACTTTGGCAAGGCCGCGATGTCTTGCTATTTTAGTAATCATCGTGTCTCGACTTTATATAGGTATTATGATTTCATTCTGATATTTTAGTTTCACATCTTGGTACGTATTTAAATCTTGACCTCGCCCGGGCTGCGTTCTGTCGCGAGTTGAGGTATATAACTGGCGATCCTCGTTCTTAGGATCGCTTTAATTTGGTTGGAAAGCTCCGTTATTTCGGAGGCTTTGCATTTTGAGTACGATTTCACGAGGTTGTAGATTTATGTACGTTCGGGGTATGGCGGGGCCTGTCCGCCACGATTGTATGTCGAGAATTTTTAGAGTGCATGAGTCATATCTTGTGGATTGGGTTGTGTAAAGAAAAAAATGTTATACCGTATTTCAGTATGTATGCGAGGGCGTGCGTGCGAGAATCTGTGAGAAAGATTGGAAAGGAAGAAAGAGGTGATTTTTCACACGGAAAAGTTTCGGTTTTGTGAAGGAAAAAGGTTCGTTAATGGGTGGATTCCCAGTTTGGTATTTGGACTTCTTGGATTATATTAGAATTTTGAGGTTTTATTTTGAGAAATGGTCACGTGGGACCCACGGGAGAAAATTCTGGTTTTGTGGGGCAGCTTTGTTTTGAGATTTCGGTATTTTGGATATTTTGGAAGGCGAAATATTTTGGGCGAATTGAGGCGACACGTGTCACCCCGTGTGGCTGGCGAAATGGGTGGAATGATGGCTGGCGGCTTGTCCGCTTGGCGATTGGCCTCGCGCAGCACCATTTCGTTTGGCCATGTGGTGTGGTGGGACCACACACGCGTGGCCCAATCTTGACCCTACACTTATATTGATCTTGGCCCTTGGTTCTTACATAAATACCGCTTGGCGAAGAGTAAAATCATCCACTCGGCAGAAAGCTTTCCAAAGCAAATGTTTTCCCTCCTTTGTGTAGATTTAGTCCCCTCCTCTTGTGTAGAAAATACTTGGTGTATTGTTGTATAATCCCAAATACCTTGGCCTAGTATCACTAGTAGTATTCCAAAGTTATTTCAATACTAGGAGCAGGAAATACTACTTTATTCGATGGTAGTAAGCGAAACCACTAGAAAAATCTTCTAGCTTGGTGGAAGTATTTAGAGAAGTTGTTTAGAAACTTCTAAGAATTCGCTTGGAGGCGGGTTGGGCGTAAGGATTGGAGCTAAGCGTTGCTCGGGATCGACTTATAACTTGGATAATTTTGGGCTTATCGGTAATGATCTATGTCCCTATTGTAATTGGATATTACATGTTGTAGTAGTTATACTTGAGTATATTATATTGGAAGGATGATTATAAAGTTGAGCTGTATTTACATTGGGTGTACTTACAGTGGAGCTTGTGTAAGTATTATTGTGAAGCATATTTGAACACGTCAGGTTAGGCGTGTAATCCACAGGAGTTGTTGGCACAGTAGCGGGCTTTGGTTAGGAGGAGATTTATGTGATAGCGGGGAGGTCTTTGCGAAATTTACGTAGAATAAGGAATCTTGTGTTTAGAATATTCTACGGAGAGTGCTAGAAGTTGATTTATATATTGTGGTTGTTATAGGTGGATCTTTCTCGCGGCATACTTGACTTGGCTTGTGGTTTAAGCTAAAGGTATGTGATTCTTCCTATACTCTTGAGCATGATTGTTGTGAACTATATAGTACGGTGAGCGTGCGTGTGTGAAACGATTTTTGTTTGTTTTAAAACATAAAGTGTTATAATGGCTTTATGGGAAGTTAGTTATAACGACTTTATGAAGATAAAAGAAAGATTTGGTTTTGTGATAAAGCGACTTGATTTTGAAAGTTAAGAGACTTGATCTTGAAAGATAAGAGACTTGACTTATAACGACTTGTTTTGGAAAAGGAGAAGTAACTTGATTTAAGTATAGGTTACTTGTTTTGAAAAGAGTAAGTTAATTGGGTTTTAAAAGAGTATACTTGATGTTGTTCTAAAGAAAAGCACTTGGTTTATAAAGTATAAGTACTTGATTTTAAAAGCCTTGTAAAGATTTTCTGAAGGTGAAGTAATTTGGTTTTAAAAGTAAAGCGTGTTTTCTTTATATCTACAGTATTAGTATCGTGTGGCTTTTACGTAGAAAGAGGTCTTTTGAAAGAAGGAAAGTATGTAGTATTTTGGGTTTGAAACCGGATTGTTGATTAAAATGAATGTATGTTAAACTTGCCTATGCTTGTTGTGATAGTCTTTGATGTGCAAGTGTTTTGTTGATGTCTTCTTAGTGACTGCAGGAGGGCGGCTATCGATTGATTATTTGGACATCACGGCGTTGGGTGGTCGCGAGTATCGTCCACTTTGAGTATTGGTAGTTGTTTATGCTTGTCGTGACTCTGCGGGAGGCGGCTATCGATTTATTTCCTTTGGACATCTTGGCGTGATGGATATTCCACGGGCATGCGTCGATGGGATAGTTTCATGGCCGTGACTTAGGAGTAAGATCTTGCGGGCATGCGGTCATTGTGAGTTGATTTGTTAGTCCATGGACGCTAATCCATGAAGCTTGCGCGGTGACGGCGATCCGCGGGCTTGGTTTATGCGTGTGGTTCGAGCGCGCTTTAGATACTTGTTACGGTCATTTTCGTGTATGCCGTGGCCTGCGGTAGATAGCTTAAGATACTTGCCTCGGTCGTATCTTGTGAGGCGGTAGGCTATTATGCGTTAACTTAAGATACTTGCCTCGGCGATTGCGTGGCTAGCTTTTGGGTAGTAGTTGGCTTAGTACCTTGCAGTGATGGGATATGACTAGCTTTTGGGTGGTAGTTGGCTATTCTACTTGGCCGTCCCGGTTTGATATGGCGAGCGGGATCTAGTGTTGAGTTCACATATGGGTGTTGTTTTACATCGTATGCTGGCGGTGAGAATGAGTTCCACGGGCGTAGTGGTATTATGGCGTGAGCCCCAGTATTATGTGAGTGATTATCACAGGGATATCGTCCCACTTGACATGCTTGTTTACTTATTGCGAAATGGTTTTATAAAATGATGAAATGTGATTTCATTCTGATATTTTGATTTCACATACTTGGTACTGTTATCTTGACCTCGCCCGGGGCTGCGTTCATCTGCAGCGGTAAGTACACGATTGGTTGATCCTCGCTCATAGGATCGCGATTCAGCGTTAGGAAGCTCCGTTCCTCGGAGGCTTATCTTTTAGTATAGTCCCTGTCATTGTAGGTACTTGTACATTCGAGGGTATGGCGGGAACCTGTCCGTCATAGTTGTTGTATATCTTAAGTGCATGCCTTTGTTGTGGGCGGGGTTTGTAAAAGGATAAGCGTTGGGTTTTATGTATATATCTTGAAAGCGGCGATTAGGTTGCTTTGTTTATTTATTTATGTCTCATTTCATGTGTAAAGTTTTTATTTTATTTGGTTTTCTCGATGTTGTATCCTAGGGTGCGGGGTAAGGCACGATGGCGGGCGAGTTTGGGCGTCACAAGTAGTATCGAGCGATTAATCCTCGGAAAGTGTCTGAACCGTGTCTAGTAGAGTCTTGATTATCGGTGTGTTGTGCGCCACGTCTATGTCGGAGGCTATAGGACATTTAGGATTGGTTTCCATTCTTCTCATTAGAGATCGTGCCTTAGAACATGTTGTAAGTTGTACCTCGGCGTATCTCGTTTTTACGATTATGCCTCGCGCAGGCAACGAGCCGAGAAGGGCAAAGCGGCGAAGTGCTTGCTAGTGAATCTGAGAGAATGCGAGCGCGAGCCGGCGATACGAGTTGTGCTTGAGCAGCGGGTTTAGCGCGCCCGGCCAGCGTGAGTTTAGAGCGCGGCGGTGGTGATGAGACTCTGATGCACGAGCCTCGGTCCGCGATGCAGGCGGGAGATGGGTCTGAGAGATGGCCCGATTATTGGCGAGGTTGTGGCGAATATGAGGCAGTGGATCTGGCGATTCGGTTCGGTAGCCGTAGTTCATCCCGGTCGGATAGTTTGAGGCTACGGGATTTTACGAGTTGTATCCGCTTGAGTTCACGGGTGAGGCACGAGATGATCGCGAGTTCATCCGTCGATTCTGAGAGGATCATCACAGTGATCGAGCTTGGAGACCGAGTCGTGATTTTCGGTTCGCATCGGTGCGTGATCTGCTGATCGTGGTTTGATTCATGGGAGCTGTCGGGAGCATCGCCCCGGTATTTGGGGCGAGTTCGGAGGCATTTCGGCCATTTCTTGCCGCGCGGATGAGGAGAACGCGGGTAAGCGAGTTTACGATCTTGAGGCGAGGAGGGCGCCTGATTCGAGTCTGGCGTAGAGTTCGACTTCGTTGGCTCGATATGTCCCTGCGTTAGTAGCTAATATGGAGGGCGAGTGCCGGCTACGTCCACGGGGCTTGATGACTACTTGGCGAGTCTTGTTGGTGTATCGCTTGGTAGGGCATGGACATCGCGCGTGCGAGCTTCATGCGCTAGGGTGTGAGGCGGAGAGGCCAAGCGGATTGACGATATCAGCGAGAAGAGGGCGGGGCGAGGTCGCTGGTAACTTTCAAGGCGGACCGCCTCGGTGAACAAGTTATACGCGCCGCCCGATGCAGTGGTCCTACGGTCTTGAGGCCTCGGAGGATTGAGGAAGCGGTCGGGGCTCGAGGTTGAGTTTTGGGAGTTGGGAGTCTTGGCGGAGGAAGCCACCGACCTAAGTGTAACGGTGTGGTAAACCCGTTCGAAGTGTCGAAGGACTTGTTTTACATGTGGCCAGCGGGGCCATTTGCGAAATTGTCCTACGAGGTAGCGCGGATGTTGAGACTCGACGCCCGAGGATGCGTGGTGGTTCGTCACGCCTACGGTATGCGCCTGCGAGTGAGGCTATGATTAGAGTGGGCGGTAACCGGTATATCCTTAACCCTCAGAGTTTTGGTATGCTTGTTATGATGATCTCATTATTGTGTGCTATGCGGATAGCATTGTGATATGTGTGAGTTAGAATGCATGGTTAGTTGGAAGGATACGTATGGAGGCATGGTAAGTGTGAACCTTAGACTATTTCACGGTGAGACCTTAGAGGTAAGGTCGTCTTGAGTAAAAGATTCGTTTTATGTTTGACCTTTTTAAGGGTGAGTGGTATCGTGGGATTTATTTGTGTGATAAGTCCGTGGGTAGTGTGAGATGGAAGTGGTAGCTTTCGTGATGTGAATTAGTAAGATTGTTAGAATCGGGAACAAGAGTTTGCAGATTGGGGTCGGGTTTAGGACCATTTGCGGGTCAACGTAACCGGTTTTGGGTGGTCAGTTAGGGTGGTCCGCGGTGGTAGGGTCACGAGGTGCTAGGCGAGTTTAGGCGACCGTCGTATGAGTTTGTGGATGTGTTCGACCAGAATCGTTCGTGAAGGCGGTAATGGCCTTAGGGGATGTGCGGCTAGTAAGATGACCAAGTTTGGAGTGGTGACTCGAGGTTTTGGGAGGCTGCGATGGTGAAGTGTGGTGCGTATACTAGAAGAGTTCAAGTGTTAGAAGAGGGCACGGCGAGTAAGGAAGGAAGATAACGTGTGTTATTTAGTGACGGTGTGGCGTTGGCAATTTGTTAGAAGAGCTTCATCGATATTCGTCTTGTGAAGGAACATTCGGGGCGAATGTTTCTAAGGAGGAGAATGTTATACCGTATTTCCAGTATGTATGCGAGGGCGTGCGTGCGAGAATCTGGCGAAAGATTGGAAAGGAAGAAAGAGGTGATTTTCCACGGAAAAGTTTAGGTTTTGTGAAGGAAAAAGGTTCGTTAATGGGAATTGGATTCCCAGTTTGGTATTTGGACTTCTTGGATTATATTAGAATTTTGAGGTTTTATTTTGAGAAATGGTCACGTGGGACCGGGAAAATTCGGTTTTGTGGGGCAGCTTTGTTTTGAGATTTCGGTATTTTGGATATTTTGGAAGGCGAAATATTTTGGGCCAATTGAGGCGACACGTGTCACCCCATGTAGCACTTGGCGAAATGGGTGGACAGTGGCTAGGCGGCTTGTCCGCAGCGATTGGCCTCATGCAGCACCATTTCGTTTGGCCATGTGGTGTGGTGGGACCCACACCGTGGCCCGATCTTGACCTACACTTATATTGATCTTGGCCTTGGTTCTTACATAAATACCCCTTGGCAGAAGAGTAAAATCATCCATACAGAAAGCTTTCCAAAGCAAATGTTTTCCCTCCACTTTGTGTAGATTTCGTCCCCTCCCTCTTGTGTAGAAAATACTTGGTGTATTGTTGTATAATCCCAAATACCTTGGCCTAGTATCTAGTAGTATTCCAAAGTTATTTCAATACTAGGGCAGGAAATACTACTTTATTCGATGGTAAGTAAGCGAAACCACAGAAAAATCTTCCTAGCTTGGTGGAAGTATTTAGAAGTTGTTTAGAAACTTCTAAAGGGTCGCTTGGAGGCGGGTTGGGCGTGAGATTGGAGCTAAGCGTTGCTCGGGATCGACTTATAACTTGGATAATTTTGGGCTTATCGGTAATGATCTATGTCCCTATTGTAATTGGATATTACATGTTGTAGTAGTTATACTTGAGTATATTATATTGGAAGGATGATTATAAAGGATTGAGCTGTATTTACATTGGTGTACTTACAGTAGACTTGTGTAAGTATTATTGTGAAGCATATTTGAACACGTCAGGTTAGGCGTGTAATCCACTGGGAGTTGTTGGCACAGTAGCGGGCTGGTTAGGAGAGATTTATGTGATAGCGGGGAGGTCTTTGCGAAATTTACGTAGAATAAGGAATCTTGTGTTTAGAATATTCTACGGAGAGTGCTAGAAGTTGATTTATATATTGTGGTTGTTATAGGTGGATCTTTCTGTGGCATACTTGACTTGGCTTGTGGTTTAAGCTAAAGGTATGTGATTCTTCTATACTCTTGAGCATGATTGTTGTGAACTATATAATGCGGTAGGCGTGCGTGTGTGAAACGATTTTGTTTGTTTTAAAACATAAAATGTTATAATGGCTTTATGGGAAGTTAGTTATAACGACTTTATGAAGATAAAAGAAAGATTTGGTTTTGTGATAAAGCGACTTGATTTTGAAAGTTAAGAGACTTGATCTTGAAAGATAAGAGACTTGACTTATAACGACTTGTTTTGGAAAAGTAACTTGATTTAAGTATAGGTTACTTGTTTTGAAAGAGTAAGTTAATTGGGTTTTAAAAGAGTATACTTGATGTTGTTCTAAAAGAAAAGCACTTGGTTTATAAAGTATAGAGTACTTGATTTTAAAAGCCTTGTAAAGATTTTCTGAAGGTGAAGTAATTTGGTTTTAAAAGTAAGCGTGTTTTCTTTATATACTCACAGTATTAGTATCGTGTGGCTTTACGTAGAAAGAGTCTTTTGAAAGAAGGAAAGTATGTAGTATTTTGGGTTTGAAACCGGATTGTTGATTAAAATGAATGTATGTTAAACTTGCCTATGCTTGTTGTGATAGTCTTTGATGTGCAAGTGTTTTGTTGATGTCTTCTTAGTGACTCTGCAGGAGGCGGCTATCGATGATTATTGGACATCACGGCGTTGGGTGGTCGCGAGTATCGTCCACTTTGAGTATTGGTGGTTGTTTATGCTTGTCGTGACTCTGCAGGAGGCGGCTATCGATTTATTTCCTTTGGACATCTTGGCGTGATGGATGTTCCGCGGGCATGCGTCGATGGGATGGTTTCATGGCCATGACTTAGAGGTAAGATCTTGGGGCATGCGGTCATTGTGAGTTGTTTGTTAGTCCGTGGGCCGCTAATCCATGAAGCTTGCGCGGTGACGGCGATCACGGGCTTGGTTTATGCGTGTGGTTCGGGCACGCTTTAGATACTTGTTACGGTCATTTTCGTGTATGGTAGCCTGCGGTAGATAGCTTAAGATACTTGCCTCGGTCGTATCTTGTGAGGCGGTAGGCTATTATGCGTTAACCAAGATACTTGCCTCGGCGATTCGTGGCTAGCTTTTGGGTGGTAGTTGGCTTAGTACCTTGCGTGATGGGATATGACTAGCTTTTGGGTGGTAGTTGGCTATTCTACTTGGCGTCGGTTTTGATGGCGAGCGAGGATCTAGTGTTGAGTTCACATATGGGTGTTGTTTTACATCGTATGCTGGCGGTGAGGAATGAGTTCCACGGCGTGAGTGGTATTATGGGCGTGAGCCATAATTATGTGTGAGTGATTATCACGAGGATATCGTCCGCTACTTGACATAGCTTGTTTACTTATTGCGAAATGGTTTTATAAAATGATGAAATGTGATTTCATTACGGTATTTTCAGTTTCACATACTTGGTACTGTTATCTTGACCTCGCCCGAGCTGCGTTCATGCAGCGGTAAGTACACAGTTGGTTGATCCTCGCTCATAGGATCGCGATTCGGCGTTAGGAAGCTCCGTTCCTCGGAGGCTTATCTTTTAGTATAGTCTGTCATTGTAGGTACTTGTACATTCGAGGGTATGGCGGGCCACTGTCCGTCATAGTTGTTGTATATCTTAAGTGCATGTAACCTTTGTTGTGGCGGGGTTTGTAAAAGGATAATTGTTCGGGTTTATGTATATATCTTGAAAGCGATTGGGTTGCTGTTTATTTATTTATGTCTCTCATTTCATGTGTAAAGTTTTTATTTCATGGTTTTCTCGATGTTGTATCACTAGGGTGCCGGGGTAAGGCACGATGTGGCCGAGTTTGGGCGTCCAAAAATGAAATGCTGCATTTTGGGTTTCTGGCGTATATTTTTGGAAGGTGTCATATCGGCTTGCTTTGTTATTTATTTCTGTTAAGTTTATGTATGTTCGTGATTATCTACGATGTATACTGTAGGGTGCCCGGGTAGAGCACGATCGCGAGCTTGAGGGTCGGGTCGTGACATCGGTGTACTGTGGAATCATGTAGCATAATCCGGCCCGCCTGTGGGGCTCGGTGTACTGTGGAATCATGTAGCATAATCTGGCCCGCCTGTGGGGCTCTGTCTAAGATGACGTAACCCGACCTATGTGTAGGCTCAGTGCATATGGCGTAATCCGGCCTATGTGTAGGCTCGGTGTATCTCATAACATAATTCGGCCTATTTGTAGGCTCGGTGTATCTCATAACATAATCCGGCCTATTTGTAGGCTCGATGTGATTTTCCTTACATAACATTTTAAACCACCATTTCACTTCTTCTTAAGTCGTTATAACAACTTCCCATAAATCTATTATAACAACATTTCATTTTAGAGAACTTAAGGCACTTTTATTTCTTATCACATTGGGGAAACTAAACCCAAAAGTACTACGTACATACATACTTAAAAAGAATCATAAAACTCCTTCTCTTTAAATCAATAAACGTATACTTTTAAAACTCAGGTCACATACTCTTTCGAAATCAAGCCTCTTAACTTTAGAAGTAAATCAAGTAACCCATATCTTGAAAAATAAAGTCTCATAACTTGTAAAGAAATCAAGTCACCTTATAATCCAATACTAAGTCCATAAATCCAATTAGAAGTATTATACTCCAAGTTAATAATTTTTCCGTCGTCTCATTTTTTTCGAAATTTTCCTTAAGAAAATGTAATTATTCTTTCCTTCCAAAATTCAAATCTTAAATCCTTAATAACGTTCTCAATTAGTAGCCCTGGTATTACGGGGTGTAACATCCTTCCCCCCTTAGAAACATTCGTCCTCGAATGTTCATCTAAGGTCTCAATAGTTAGCTAGTATTCCACGATTCTCGATTATTCCATGTCCCAATCTTACATTATTTCTCCCCTCATACGGGTAAGATAGTTTCTCATAATCTCAATGTTATACCCCGTATTTCCAGAGTATGTACGTGAGGGCGTACGTATAAAAATTCAAGCCTTAAGATTAGGCAAGGACCGAAAATTTTGTGCACAAGTGCCGAAAAGAATCGTTTTTCGAAGCGTTTCTTGAACTTGCGAAGGGAAAATTCCGGCTATGTCATTTATAATTTTTGCGGATTTTTCCGAGAGGCAAACATTTTGGACCAGCGGGAGGGTGGCGTGTGTCACCCTCGCATTGGAAGAATTGTGGCGGTAATGGGCGAATTGGTGGCATTGGTTAGGTAGGATATTTTGTGCAAGTTGGTGTGGTAGATGGATAAGGTACACATGGTCAAATCCTAGCCCTACACTTGCCTTGCACTTGGCCATCTTGGCCGTTGGTTGGCCATTTCTTGACTATAAATACCACTTAGTTGATGAACTTCTTCATCCAAAATTGTTCTAAGTGTTAAAATCCTTCCTCTCTTAGAAAGGTTCTCGTCCAACCCGGAGAGACCTTGGCAGCTCCCACTTTGAGCCACTGGCAGGCGAACCCCACTTGCACAGTGGTTCTAGCGAGCCTACCCTTGGTTGAGAAATACTTCTCAGTATTGTTATAATGCCACTAAATACTCTAGCCCAAATACCTTGTAGTATTCCAAAAGTTACCACATCTGAAAAGCCCGAAATACTATTATACTTCCTCGATCCAAAAACGAAACCCTAAGGAAAACCTTCATAGTCGGTTGAAGTGTTAAGAAGAAGTTGCGTAGAACAAGGGTTGTTTGGAGGCGGGTTAGGCGCGCGGAGTAGGAGCTTAACGTTGCTCGGGGCGACATTAAACTTGGATAATTTTGGGCTAATCGAGGTAAATACTACTGTACTTCTATTGTAATTGGGAATTACATGTTGTAGTAGTATAGAAATGAATATAAGATTCATAGAAGAGAATTGAGCGTAATAGAAGGATATTCTGAGAAAAGACTTGAGCTGAAATCACATCGAAGAATATATAAGTAGAAGATTAAAGTACTTACATAGAATTTGTATTCTGATGGTGATAACCTTTATTGGTTGAATGTTCTGCGAGTAGCATATACTACTTGGAAGGTGGACAAGGCTAGTAGGGTTATAGCGAGTGGGCGTTTTGCTTATAGTCGATAATCGTCGCGGTATGTGATTCTTCCTATACTCTTGAGCATGATATTTTAAAGAAATGTATATATATAGTATGGTAGGCGTCGTGTGCTAATTGAGCGTGGTTATGCGGCAATGTCTTTTGACTTAAGCTGAATAAAATATATATATATAGTACGGTAGGCGTCGTGTGCTAAGCGAGCGTGGTTATGCGGCAATGTCTTTTGACTTAAGCTGAATAATAAGAATCTTGAAGTATTTCAAAAGAATTAAGGAACCTTTTTGAAAGAAGAGTAATACTTGGTTTTGAAAACATAAGAGTTATACTAGCTTTATGGGAAGTTAGGTATAACGGCTTAAGAGAAGATAAAGAGAATGGTTTCTTGATTTTTAGAAGTTAAGAGACTTAATCTTAAAAGATAAGAGACTTGACTTAAAAGAATTTATATGAAATTCGTGTGAAACCCATTCGTGAGTAATGAGTACTTGGTTTTAAAAGGAATAATGTTTTAAGCGATTTGAAATCGAATGAGTATCGACAAATCAACTGCGGCGTTAATAAAGGAAAATGTATTGAATAATGAAGTATTATTAAAACCGGTGAAACCTCCATCTGCATAGAAGCTAGATGAGACAAAATGATAATTACATTTTCTAGATCATGTTTGCTTTAATAAGATGGTTATAAACAAGAATAAGCGCTTCGCACATGTATGGCATATGTTACTCGATTGTTTTAAAAGAGATTAAGACATTGAACTATGAAACTTTTCTAAAATAAAGAGACTTGAGTAATTGAAATTAGGCAAAATGGAACTTTAGGAAAAGAATGTTGTTGAAAAGGAAAGTGTTTTGGTTTACCTAAAAATGTGAGTCACTCTATTTTAATACTACGGGTATCGGGTGACTTTTATAAAAGGAATGGATCTCTTTAAAAGGAATTTAACGTACGTAGTACTTTAGGGTTAAAATTCGGACTTGATATAAAATGAAAGTACCTTGAGTTGTGTATAACTTGCCTATGCTTGTTGTTGTGTAACTTGCCTATGCTTGTTGTTGTGTAACTTGCCTATGCTTGTTGTGATAGCCTTTGTTGTGCAAGAATTGTGTTTCTATACTCTGGCGTCTCCGATGGAGTAGGTTGACTTATTGAGAACTTACTTGGAGCGTCTTGCGGTGGAAGATTCCACGGGTATGCTTCCATTATTATTATTACATGGGCATGTCTACACCGATGATGGATTTTGTGGACATGTGACCATTATGGTTATTTATGGCGAAGTATCGTGACTTACGGTTGTGATCGGGTGCGTAGCCTGTTTACTTGCCCCCGTCAGCTACGTGACGCAGGTGGATCTGGTATAGGTTATTGCACTTGCCACGTGTCAGCTTCGCGGCGAAGTATCGTGACTTACGGTTGTGATCTGGTGCTTAGCGATTCACGCCTCCGTCGGCTCACGTGGCGCGAGGAGGAGGCTGGTGGAGGCTAGTGCCTTGCCCGCGTGTCGACCGCGAGTCGGTGTTTGGATGGAGCCGTGACTTACGGTTGTGATGCAGTGCGTGGCGATTCACTTGCCCCGTCGGCTCATTAGCGCGAGGAGGAGGCTGGTGGAGGCTATTGCGGCTACCGCGTGTCGGCCGTGATATGATTATGCGATTATTGGTACGGTCGGATCTGGTACTTATACTTGCCCCGTACGGTTTTTATGACACAGGTGGGACCTGGTGTTCATGTATACTCCTTGGTGTTGTTATATCATAGACTGCCGGCAGTGAGGAAGGAATTCCAGGCACAGTGATGATTTGGAGGCGTGAGTCCACGACTTGATATAAGCTTGTTATATGTGTGTCTTGTAGTTTGGTTATCATACATGTCTCTGCTTTATATAGACTATTATGATTTCATTCTGATATTCTGATTTCACATACTTAGTACTGTTATCTTGACCTCGCTTGAGGGCTACGTTCATCTGCGGTAGAGAGTACATCAGTCGATCCATTTTAGGATCACATTTGGCGTATTGGAAGCTCTGTTCCTTGGAGGCTTATCTTTTGGTATGTTACCACAGTCTGTAGGTTCTTGTACATTCGGGGTATGGCGGGGCCTGTCCGTCATAGTTGTTATAAAAAATCTTAAGTGCATTAGCCTTTGTTGTGGCGGGTTGTAAGGATTATGCTTGTTCAAGGTCGATATTTATATATATCTTTGAAAGGCAACCATTTTGGTTGGCCTATTTTCTTTCATCTTGATCCGTATCTATTTATATGTTTAAGTTTTTATTTGTGGTTTTCTCGATGTTGTATCACTAGGGTGCGGGGTAAGGCACGATCCACGGGCAGGTTAGGTCGTGACAAAGTGGTATCGAAGCGATTAGTCTCGGAAAGTGTCTACGAACCGTGTCTAGTAAGTCTTGATTATCGATGTGTTGTGCACCACATCTATGTCGAGAGGCTATAGGACATTTAGGATTAGTTTCCTTTCTTCTCATTACGAGATCGTGCCTTAGAAATGTTGTAAGTTGGACCCTCGGCGTATCTCGTTTTTACGATTATGCCTCGCGCAGGCAACCGGGCCCGAAGAAGGCAAAGCGGCGAGAGAGGCTGCGAGTAAGTAGCGGCGGTCTCTGAGACCACGATGCACGAGCCTCGGTCCAGATGCGGGCGAAGAGATGGGTTACAGAGTGGGCGATTAATGTCGAGTTGTGGCGGACTTGAGGATAAGTGGGCGCGGCGATTCGATAGCACGATGGTTCACTAGATCGAGATAGTTTGAGGCTACGGGATTTTTACGAGTTGTAGGCCGCGAGTTTTATGGGTCAAAGCACGAGGATGATCGCGGGAGTTCATCAAACGATTCTGACGGATCGTGAGAGTGATCGAGCATCGGAGACCAGTCAGTGGTCTAGGTTCGCATCATTGCGTGATACATGATCGGAGTTTGATCGTGAAGCTGTCCCGGGAGAATGCACTTCGGCTATATGGGGCGAGTTCTGGGAGCATTTCTTGCCTCGCAGATGAGAGGGCTCGGGCGACAAATTTTTGGTGTTGGCGAAGCAGGCGTGCGGTTCGGAGTACAATGTGAGTTCGACTCATTGGCGTGCGTCCGCGTTAGTAGCTAGTATGGAGGATCGAGTGCACCGATATGTTCTGAGGGCTCGATGACTACTTGGCGAGAGGCTTGTTGGGCGTAGCTCTTGGTAGGGCATGGACATTGCCGCATGCGAGCTTATGCACTTGGATGTGAGGCGGAAAGGTCGGCGGAATAACGAATCGGCGAGAAGAGGCGAGCAGCGGGGTCCTTTGATAACTTCGAGGCGGACCGCCTCGTGACTAGTTATGTACCTCGCCCGATGCAGTGGTCCTCGCGGCCGCCGGGACGCCGGGATATTCGAGGCGGTCGGGGCTCCCGGTTTCAGATTTCGGGGAGTAAGTGCTCGCGGATGAGGCCACCGTATCTCGGTGTGGCCAGTTGCGGTAAAGCCCGTAGAGGAATGTAAATGCTGGTTTGGGAGATTGCTATACTTGCGGCCGGCAGGGCCATTTGTGAGAGGCTGTCCGGCCGGTAGCTGCTTTGGGATAGCCGCAGACTACTAGATCGATTGCGGGTTCCTCGCCTTCCATAGCTAGGCGGGATGTTCATGCCGGCGAGCCACGGTAGAAGTCGCGGTGGAGGTTCCCGATTTTAGCGGTCCTTTGAGCACTTTATTTTGAGTATATCCTTAACCCTCTAGAGTTTTGTATGTTTTAATGTATGTTGAGGTGTTTAGTGTTATGTTCGGATAGCTTTGTGCTAAAATGTGAGTTATAAGCCTAGTGAGTGAAAAAAGGTAAGCCTGGGGGTGAGAAAATGATGAACCTTAGAATATTACAGTTGAGATCTTAGATGTAAGGCCGTCTTGAGTACAAGATTTTACGGGTGATCTTTGTCAGAATGTATAAGTATACGTGGAGTAATTGTGGGAAAATTCCTTGGGTGGTGTAAAATGGAAGTGGTAGCTTTCATGACTGTATAAATAAGATTGTTCGGATCGGAAACAAGAGCTTGATCGTTAAGTGGGTCGGGTTGGGGCCGTGTTGCGGAGCCAACCAGCGGCTGTTCGGTAGGGTCGGCTGGGTGGTCCGCGGTGGTAAGTCACGAGGGTGCTAGTAGAAGTTTAAATGACCATCGTATGAGTTCGTGGATATGTTCGACGAGCGGATCGTGAAAGTGGGAATGGCCTTAGGAAGATTGAGGCTAGTAAGATGACCGGTTTGGAGGTGGTGACTCCAAAGTTTTGGGAAGCTGACGATGGCGAAGTGTGATGCGTATACTAGAAGAGTTCAAGTGTTAGAAGACACGACGAGTAAGGAAGGAAGAGAACGTGTGTTATTTCATGGCCAGGTGTGGCGTTGGCAACTTGTTTAAGTTAAGAAGAACTTTATCATTATCCGTCTTGAGAAGGAACATTCGGGACGAATGTTTCTAAGGAGGGGAGAATGGTATACCCCGTATTTCCAGAGTATGTACGTGAGGGCGTACGTATAAAAATTCAAGCCTTAAGATTAGGCAAGGACCGAAAATTTTGTGCACAAGTGCCGAAAAGAATCGTTTTTCGACGAAACGTTTTACTGAACTTGCGAAGGGAAAATTCCGGCTATGTCATTTATAATTTTTGCGGATTTTTCCGAGAGACGAAACATTTTGGACCAACGGGAGGGTGACATGTGTCACCCTCACATTGGAAGGAATTGTGGGCGGTAATGGACGAATTGGTGGCATTGGTTAGGTAGGATATTTTGTGCAAGTTGGTGTGGTAGATGGATAAGGTACACATGGTCAAATCCTAGCCCTACACTTGCCTTGCACTTGGCTTCATCTTGGCCATTGGTTGGCCATTTCTTGACCTATAAATACCCCCCTTAGTTGATGAACTTCTTCATCCAAAATTGTTCTAAGTGTTAAAATCCTTCCCCCCCTCTTAGAAAGGTTCTCGTCCAACCCTTGGAGAGACCTTGGCAAACCCACTTTGTGAGCCACTGGCAGAGGCAACCCACTTGCCTAGTGGTTCTGGCAGCCTACCCCCTTGGTTGAGAAATACTTCTCCAAGTATTGTTATAATGCCCTAAATACTCTAGCCCAAATACCTTGTAGTATTCCAAAAGTTACCTCTATACGAAAAGCCCAGAAATACTATTATACTTCCCCTCAGTCACAAAAACGAAACCCTAAAGAAAACCTTCATAGTCGGTTGAAGTGTTAAGAAGAAGTTGCGTAGAACTTCTAAGGGTTGTTGGAGGCGGGTTGGAGCGCGCGGAGTAGGAGCTGCGTTGCTCGGGGCGACGTTAAACTTGGATAATGTTGGGCTCATCGAGGTAAATACTACTGTCTTTCTATTGTAATTGGGAATTACATGTTGTAGTAGTATAGAAATGAATATAAGATTCATAGAAGAGAATTGAACTGTAATAGAATGATATTACAGAAAAGACTTGAACTGAAATCACATCAGAAGAATATATAAATAGAAGATTAAGCGTACTTACATGGAATTTGTATTCTGATGGTGATAACCTTTATTGGTTGAATGTTACTGCGAGTAGCATATACTACTTGGAAGGTGGACAAGGCTAGCGGGTTATAGCGTGGGCGTTTTGCTTATAGTCGATAATCGTCGCGGTATGTGATTCTTCCTATACTCTTGAGCATGATATTTTAAAGAAATATATATATATAATGCGGTGAGCGTGCGTGTGCTAATTGAGCGTGGTTATGCGACAATGTCTTTTGACTTAAGCTGAATAAAATATATATATATGATGCGGTAGGCGTCGTGTGCTAGCGAGCGTAGTTGTATGGCAATGTCTTTTGACTTAAGCTGAATAATAAGAATCTTGAAGTATTTCAAAAGAATTAAGGAACCTTTTGAAAGAAGAGTAATACTTGGTTTTGAAAACATAAGAGTTATACTAGCTTTATGGGAAGTTAGGTATAACGTCTTAAGAGAGATAAAGAGAATGGTTTACTGATTTTTAGAAGTTAAGAGACTTAATCTTAAAAGATAAGAGACTTGACTTAAAGGAATTTATATGAAATTTGTGTGAAACCTCATTCGTGAGTAATGAGTACTTGGTTTTTAAAAGGAATAATGTTTTAAGCGATTTGGAAATCGAATGAGTATCGACAAATCAACTGCAGCGCTAATAAAGGAAAATGTATTGAATAATAAAGTATTATTAAAACCAGTAGAAACCTCCATCTGCATAGAAGCTAAGATGAGACAAAATGATATTACATTTTCTAGATCATGGCTGCTTTAATAAAGATGGTTATAAACAAGAATAAACTACTCACATATATGGCATATGTTACTCAATCGTTTTAAAAGAGATTAAGACATTAAACTATGAAACTTTTCTAAAATAAAGAGACCTGAGTAATTGAAATTAGGCAAACTGGAACTTTAGGGGAAACAATGTTGTTGAAAAGGAAAGTGTTTTGGTTTACCTAAAAATATGAGTCACTCTATTTTAATACTACGGGTATCGGGTGACTTTTATAAAAGGAATGGATCTCTTTAAAAGGAATTTAACGTACGTAGTACTTTAGGGTTAAAACCCGGACTTGATATAAAATGAAAGTACCTTGAGTTGTGTATAACTTGCCTATGCTTGTTGTTGTGTAACTTGCCTATGCTTGTTGTTGTGTAACTTGCCTATGCTGGTTGTGATAGCCTTTGTTGTGCAAGAATTGTGTTTCTATACTCTGGCGTCTCTCGATGGAGGGCGGTTGACTTATTGAGAACTTACTTGGGCGTCTTGGCGGTGACGGAAGATTCCGGGTATCTTCCATTATTATTATTGTTACATGGGCATGTCTACACGATGATGGATTACGTGGACATGTGACCATTATGGTTATTTATGGCGAAATATCGTGACTTACGGTTGTGATCGGTGCGTGCTGTTTACTTGCCCCGTCATTTCACGTGACACGGTGGATCTGGTATAGGTTATTGCACTTGCCGCGTGTCGACCGCGGCGAAGTATCGTGACTTCACGGTTGTGATGCGGTGCTTAGCGATTCACTTGCCCCGTCGGCTTCGTGGCGCGAGGAGGCTGGTGGAGGCTAGTGCACTTGCCGCGTGTCGGCCGCGGTCGGTGTTTGGATGGAGCCGTGACTTACGGTTGTGATGCAGTGCGTAGTCGATTCACTTGCCCCGTCATTCGTGGCGCGAGGAGGCTGGTGGAGGCTATTGCACTTGCCGCGTGTCGACCATGATATGATTGTACAGTATTATTGGTACGGTCGGATCTGGTTGTTATACTTGCCCCGTATGGTTTTTATGACACAGGTGGGACCTGGTGTTCATGTATACTCCTTGGTGTTGTTATATCATAGACTGCCGGCAGTGAGGAAGGAATTCCATGGGCACAAGTGATGATTTGGAGGGCGTGTGTTACACCCTGTAGTTCCAGAGTATGTATATGAGGACGTACGTACGAGAATACGACACAAAAATTGGAAAGGAAGAAAGATGTGATTTTTCGACGGAAAAGTTTCCGGATTTTGTGAAGGAAAAAGGTTCGTTAATGGGAATTGGATTCCCAGATTTGGTATTTGGACTTTTTAGAATATTTGAGTATTATGAAATTTTATTTCCGAAATTGGTCACGTGGGGCCACGGAAAATTTCACGATTTTGTGGGGCCAGCTTTATTTTGGATTTTTGGCATTACGGATATTTTGGAAGATGAAATATTTTGGGCCAGTAGGGGCGACACGTGTCACCCCGTGTGGCGTGTTGGCGGGTGGAGAAGAGCCAGTGGGCGTTTTTAGGTGGACAAGTGGCCCGTTTTGTGGTGGCCACTTGTCCCACTTTGTGGTGAACACTTGGTTGGCCAACTACCCACACACATGTACCCGTCCTCGCCACCCACTTGCATTAATCTTGACCACTTGATTCTTATATATACCCCAGGTTGAAGACAATTTTCATCCCACACTTAAGCTTCCAGGCAAAATACTCCCTCACTTTGTAGTTGTTTTAGTCCCCCTTCCCCACTTTAGTAGAAACTACTTTGGGTATTATTGTATAATCCCAAATACCTTGGCCTAGTATCCTAGTAGTATTCCAAAGTTATTTGATACTAGGAGCAGAAAATACTACTTTATTCGATAGTCGCAAAATGAAACCTGAAAATCTTCATAAGCTTGGTTGAAGTGTTAAGAGAAGTTGTTTAGAAACTTCTAAGGGTTGCTTGGGCGGGTTGGAGCGTAAGGAATTGGAGCTAAGCGTTGCTCGGGATCGACTTATAAACTTGGATAATTTTAAACTTATCGAGGTAATGATCTTTGTCCCTGTGTAATTGGATATTACATGTTGTAGTAATGTATAGTTGAGTATTCTATATGTAGAATGAATATGGATAAGAATTGATTTGTATTTACATGGAATTTGTATTCTGATAGACTTGTAGTATTATTGTGGAGTAGAATTGTACACGTCAGGTTAGGCGTGTAACCCCTGGGATTGTTGGTTTAGTGAGCCTCGTTTGAGGAGAGATTTATGTGGTTGCGGGGAGGTCTTCTTGAATTTTAGTAGAATAAGGAATCTTGTATCTAGAATTATTCTGAAGAGATCTAGAGGTTGATAGGCGTTTTGTGGCCTTTTTAGGTTGAAGTACTACGAGTGGCGTATTACTTGAAGGGTGGAAAAGGCGAGCAAGGTTAGAATGCGTGGGCGTTTTGCTAATTATCGATAATCGTCGCGGTATGTGAACCTCTTCTATCTTTTCTAGCATGATTGTTGTGAACTATGTAGTGCGGTGAGCGTCGTGTTCTAAGTGAATTTAGTTGGTTTACTGATTTTAAAAGATAAAGGACTTGACTTATATTTGACTTGATATGATATATGAAGAACTTGAATTGTGTAGAAAGTTGTGAAACCTCATTCGCGAGTAATGCGTATTTGGTCTTTAAAAGGAACTTGATTTCTAAAAGAAAAGAGACTTGAGGAATCGAAGAGTTTTTGGTTTAAAAGAGAGACATGGTTTTGTCTTAAATTGGTTTAAAACATAAAGTGTTATAACAGCTTTATGGGAAGTTAGTTATAACGACTTTATGAAAGCAAAAGAATGGTTTTATCATTGGTTTTAAAATGGTAACTTGATTTAAGTATAGGTTACTTGTTTTGAAAAGAGTAAGTATTTGAGTTTTAAAGTATACTTGATGTTGTTTTAAAAGAAAGGCACTTGGTTTAAAAGTATAAGTACTTGATTTTAAAAAGTCTTGTAAAGGTTTCACAGTAAAGTAATTTGGTTTGAAAAGGAAATGTGTTTTTGATACTACAGTATTAGTATCTTTTACGTAAAAAGAGGTCTTTTGAAAGAATGAAAGTAGGTATTATTTTTGGGTTTGAAACGTATTGTTGACATAAAATGAAAGTACCTTGAGTTGTGTGTAACTTGCCTATGTTTGCGTGTGATAGCCTTGTCGTGCTAGTATTGTATTTCTATACCACGCGTCTCGATGGAGGGCGGCTGATTTGTTATGATCTTACTTGGGCGTCTGGCGGTGACGGAGGATTCCGCGGGTGCGCTCACGGTGATAAGCGTTATTCCATGGACTAGCTCTCCGTGAGGTTTCTTGATTCGGCCTTGGTATCGGTGGTTGGCTTCGTACTTGCCGTCTCGTGGTGATTCGGCCTTAGTACAGTAGTTAGCCTTGCTTGCCCGTTCGGTTTAGTGGCGAAGTCTCGTGATCGACGCGGTATCGGTAGTTAGCCCTCGTACTTGCCGTCGGCTCGTGACCACGGCTTTGGTATCTGGTAGTTGGCTTCGTACTTGCCGTGTCGAACCGTGGCGAAGTCTCGTGATCTGACCTCGATGTCGGTAGTTAGCCCTCGTACTTGCCCGGTCGACTCGTGACACGGCTTTGGTATCTGTAGTTAGCTTCGTACTTGCCGTATCGCCGTGGTTTGGTTGTATAGTATTGTTGATGCGGCTTTGGTATCGGTAGTTGGCTTCGTACTTGCCGGTCGATTGATGATCGCGGCTTTGGTATCGGTAGTTAGCGCCGTACTTGCCCACGGTTTTATAACCAGGTGGGACACGGTGTTCATGTGTACTTACAGGTGTTGTTATATCATGGTGTCGGCGGTGAGGAAGGTATTCCACGGGCGTGATTGATGTTGTGGGCGTGAGACCCGTTGTTATATTTGAGTGATGACTTTGAGGCGTGATTCCACGACTTGACATATTGCTTACATATTATATCTTGTAGTTTGGTTATCATATATGTCTCTGTTTTATATAGACTACTATGATTTCATTTCTGATATTTTGATTTCACATACTTGGTACTGTTATCTTGACCTCCTTGAAGTGCGTTAAATCTGCGCGGTAGAAGTACCGGTTGTTGATCCTCGCTTATAGGATCACGGTTCGGCGTTTAGGAAGCTCCGTTTCTCGGAGGCTTATCTTGGGTATAGTCCCTGTCGTTGTAGGTGCTTACATTCGGGGTATGGCGGAGCCTGTCGTCATAGTTGTTATAAAATTCATAAGTGCTGTAAATCTTGTTGTGGCGGGGTTTGTAAAGGATTTAACCGGTATATATATGCGAGAAAGGTAACCGTTTTGGTTGCTTTGTTTCTTATTTTATCTTATTTCATGTTTAAGTTTTTATTTCCGCTGATTTTCTCTGATGTTGTATCACTAGGGTGCCCGGGGTAAGGCACCAGTCGCGTGCCCGAGATCGGGTCGTGACAGCGTGAGTCCCTGACTTGATATAACTATTATATGTGTGTACTGTAGTTTGGTTATCATACATGTCTCCTGCTTTATATAGACTATTATGATTTCATTTCTGATATTCTGATTTCACATACTTAGTACTGTTATCTTGACCTCCTTGAAGCTGCGTTCATCTGCATGGTAGAGTACGTCGGTTGTCGATCCCATTTTAGGATCACGTTTCAGCGTATTGGGAAGCTCAGTTCCTTGGAGGCTTATCTTTTGGTATGTTACCACAGTGCAGAGTTCTTGTACATTGAGGGTATGGCGGGCCACTGTCCGTCATAGTTGTTGTAAAAAATCTTAAGTGCATGCCTTTGTTGTGGCGGGGTTGTAAGGATTATGCTTCATTCAGTCGATATTTATATATATCTTTGAAAAGCAACCGTTTTGGTTGGCCTATTTTCTTTCATCTTGATCCATATCTATTTATATGTTTAAGTTTTTATTTCATTGGTTTTCTCGATGTTGTATCACTAGGGTGCGGGGTAAGGCACGATCCGCGGGCGGGTTGGTCGTGACACTCGATATCATGTTGTCCTAATCCGACAACCATATTTACTCCGTAAAAATATTATTCGTGCATCTCACTTAAGCATACAACCGGCAATCAAATAACATGGTATGTCCGTAAGTCAATTAAACACGATCTTTCAAGAGTCTATCACGATCTTAGTCGATTCATTACCTCTTGACTATTCCAAATAAGTACATATATAAAACTTATGTGTGGATTGATAAATGTTTCACACATACAAGTAATTATTAAGGCTTAACCAACTCATGGTAACTCGTAATCATTCTAGGCAACATGCGTATGACCCCGAATAAATACGCTGCGGATACACGTCATCGTTATACCAATTGTACAATAGTTTTACCAACGGATACGAAGTCCATATAATCCTTTACGGGTCACTTGTTGCCTTTCTCATATCTGCAATCAAAATAACACGTTAGGGAGAGACTACACTAACAACACGACTCTGTCGAGCGATCTCGAGTGAGAAGAAGGAAACCAATCCTAAATGTACTATAGCCTCTTGTTTATAGATGTGGTGCACAACACGTGATAAACAAGACTCTACTCTACGGTGCAGTAGACATGCAGGGACTAACTACTCTAATACCCATCACGCCCCAAATCCACGTGGTAGTGGTGCCCTACAGGCACCGCCACCCATCTGACATAAATAAACCACGGAAGATAAATAACACTCATTTTTTTAAAATCAAAGGCAAAGCCGGAAAAGCTTTCGTATAAATATAAATCACCTGAAAGGGTCTACGTTGTACAACAATGTAAATACAACTTACACCAGTCTAGCCCATATATGAATATAGACCTCTAAGAAAGTGACAACAACTATGACGGGACAAGGCCCCGCCGTACCCTTGAATATACCTAGCCATAATGACAAACTCCGGAACTTGGAGCCATCTCAAAATGCTAAACAAGGATCCTAAGCTCGCGGATCCCCAACTATGTACCTAGACCTGTGGACATGAGCAGCCCACAAGAAGTCGGTACAACAAGTACTAAGTATGGAGCGAATAAAGTACATTAAACAAGATCATAAGCGTACAAAAGAATGGCGAGGGCAAGTATAAAAATTAAAATACGATTCTCTTGTGCCATTTTAAGTCATGAAATCAATCGTACATTAATCATTCTTTTCCTTCTTTCAATAAGAAATAACATCATATTCTTACATACATACTTAAAAATTCGATCAAGTTTTTCCACATAACTTACATATCTTACATAACATAATTCGACCCTTTATGGAGGGACTTCTTATTTGGGAGCTTACTTTGATTACCCATACGTGATAACGTAACCCGACCAATTTGCGGGACACGGTGTACTGATGAATCATGTAGCATAATCCGGCCCGCCTGTAGGGCTCGGTGTACTGCGGAATCATGTAGCATAATTCGGCCTGCCTGTGGGGCTCGGTGTACTGTGGAATCATGTAGCATAATCCGGCCCGCCTGTGGGGCTCGGTGTACAGTGGAATCATGTAGCATAATCCGGCCCGCCTGTGGGGCTCGGTGTACTGTGGAATCATGTAGCATAATCCGACCCGCCTGTGGGGCTCGGTGTAAGATGACGTAACCCGGCCTATGTGTAGGCTCAGTGCATATGGCGTAATCCGGCCTATGTGTAGGCTCGGTGTATCTCATAACATAATCCGGCCTATTTGTAGGCTCGGTGTATCTCATAACATAATCCGGCCTATGTCACGGCCGAACCGGGCGTGGTAGTGCCTACCGAACACCCAGTAGCCATACATCAGTGTCGGCGGACATAAAACAAGACATGAAAATATTATGAAGTAAGCGATGTCGAGAAAAACTTGCCTTTCGGCATATATATATAAATCAATTTAAAGCGAGCGATTACATCCTTATTACAACTACGCCCAGCGATACTCTGGACCTCACAGAATGATCGACAACGATGGCGGGACGGGGCCGCCGTACCACGAATGTAAATACCTACAACGGCGAGGGGACAATACATGATAAACCTCGGAGAAGCGGAGCTTTCCCAACAATGACGTGACCCTAAGCACGAGGATCAATGGCGGTGTACCTTTACTGCGGCATGAGCGGCCCGAAGGAAGTCGATGCAGCGGTACCAAGTATGTGGCGAAAATAAATGCGTAAATGAAATCATAGTAGTCTATATAAAGCGGGAGACATTCGCGATAGCGAACTCTGATTCCTGATAAATAGCGATCATGTCAGTCGAGGACTCGCCGCCAAGTCATCACTCGAAATATAACTATGGGTCTCGCGCCCGGCCATCATTCGTGCGTGGAATACCTTCCCACTTGGCGGATTTATGATATAAGCGCGTCGAGAATACATGAACACGAGGTCCACTGTGTCCTAATAAACCGTGCGGGGTAAATGCGAAGGCATAGCGGGCTACTAAAACCCACGGTACCAACAAGGTTATAAAGCGTATCATGAGATCTGTCTAGGCCGTCGCATGATCAAAGGCGGCCACTCGCGCGATATCTAATGTGCGCGTCTAGCCACGGAACTTCCGCGACTCCGCATAGGCCAATCTCGTAGGCCGCGTGAGGTATAACCCGCATCGGTGCTACTCCCGGCGTCCGCTGGACTCGCGATCGCGTAGCCCGCATGAACGCGTGCCCGTAAGGGCGCGTACTAACTGGAACTCCGTAGCTCGCATGGATCACGGACCGCGTGAGGTATTCTCGAATCATAGGTCACTAGACCGCTTTGAGTCTACCCGCGTGGAGGCGACAACCTCAGGAAACAAGTCAAGGTGGTGGTATAATACGATATATCGGTGATAGTGAAACAATTTAAAAAGCGCGATCGAGAAACCCCTTTTCACAAACATCACAAGATACTAACACGTAGCATCTAGCATGTTTGTAACAAATCAACAAGAAAGTATTACAAGGCTATCACGACCCGACACAATCAAGTTATACACGAGGCACTTTCACTATATGATTAACAAGATCGGGTTTTTATCCCCAAAGTACTTACGTACATTAACTCTTTTAAAAGATCGTTACTTTCACAAAAGTCACCTGATACGTAGTATATAAAAATAGAGTGATTATCTTTTAAGTAAACCAAAATACTTACCTTTGTAAAATCAGTAACAACATTTATTTTCCAAGCGTCGAGTTTGCCTAATTCCAAATGTTCACGTTTCTTATTTTAAAAGGTTTACGTAGTTCATAGTCTTATTCATTAAGAATATAATTCTCTTTTAAACCATCTGAGAAACATAAGCCTTATATGTGAGTAGGATATTCTTGTTTATAACAATCTTATTACAGCAGCCATGATCTAGGAAATATCATTTTGTCTCATCTTGGACACATGCGGATGGAAGTTTCTCTTGGTTTTAATAATACTTCATTAATCAAAACATTTCCCTTTATTAGCAGCTGCGGTGGTTTGTCGATACACGTCTACGATTTAGAAATCGGTAAAACATTGTCCACTTTTAAAAACCAAGTACTTATTACTCACGAATGAGGTTTCACACAAAATTCATATAATTCATTTAAGTTAAGTCTCTTATCTTACAAGATCAAGTCTCTTAACTTCTAAAATAAATAAATCATTCATTTTATCCCTCTTAAGCCATTATACCTAACTTCCCATAAAGCTAGTATAACTCTTAAGATTTTAAAACCAAGTATTACTCTTCTTTTTTAAAAACAGTTCTTAATTCTCTTGAACTACTTCAAGATTATTATTATTCGGGCTTAAGTCAAAAGACATTCTTAGTACAACTATGTTCAATTAACACACGTACGTCTACCGTACTACATAGTTATACACATATCATGCTAGAAGAGATAGGAAGAGGTTCACATACCTCGCGACGATTATCGACTATTAGCAAATCGCTCCACGACTATAACGACTGCTTTGGTCCTTACCAGTAGCGTATGCTGCTCGCGAGAACATTCAACCCATACGGGTTATACAAGTCTATCAAAGTCTAGACTACTCGGTAGAATAAATCTAGATACAAGATCTACGGGAAATTGGGCAGCCCTCCCTGCCGTCAAACTACACAAGTCTCTGTGTCTGATCTGCGTAATCTGATTCGGTTCTCTTCTTTAAATTGGGCTTAAGTCGAGGACATTGCCTGAAAACTATGTTCGGTTCTTATATATATAGTATGCTTGACTATATATTCCTACAACATGTAATTTCAATTACAATAGGGGACAAGATATTTACCTCGATAAGCCCATAATTATCCAAGTATAATGTCGATTCTGGGCAGCGTTTAGCTCGACTCAGTGCGCTCAACCCGCTCCAAACCACCCTAGAAGTTCTAACCAACTTCTACATAATACTCGACTAACTATGGAGATTTTCCTTAGGGTTTCGGTTTTGTATTGGGAAGTATAATAGTATAATTGGGCTTTTGTATAGGTATAACCTTAGAATACTACAAGGTATCACGGCTAAGGTAATTTGGGCATTATAACAATACTTTTGAGAGTATTTCACCCAGAGGGGGGTATATATACGAGACAACACCACCCGGGGGGGTATACCTCTCGGCCTACCCCACTAGGGTGGGTACTCTCGGCCAAGTTGGGGAGGGCTCTCGGCGAGGGCCTCGCAGGGGAGGGCGAGAACACCACTCAAAGGGAGGAGGATTTTAACACTTAGGAATTTTTAGGAATGGATGAAGAAGTCTTCCAAAGGGGTATTTATAGGTCTAGCAAAGGCCAACCAATGGCGAGATCATGCCAAGTGCATAGCAAGTGTAGGGCGAAGATCATGCCAAGTGCACCTTATCCGTCTACCACGAAATATCCTACCTACTGCTTGACAAAAACCCACCAATTCGTCCACCCTTGACCGCCCAAGTCCTTCCAATGAGAGGGTGACAAGTGTAAGCCCTCTTGTTGGTCCAAAATGTTTAATCTCTCGGAAAAATCCATAAAAATTAAAAATGACATAGCGAATTTTCCCTACGAAGTTAATGAAGCGTTTAGGTCAACGACTCTAGCAAGTGTTGTGCACAAAATAATTCGGCCAAGCCACTTTAAAGCCCAAACTTTTCTCGTGCGTCCTTACGTACATACTGCGGAAATCTGAGGTATAACGACTGTTGTAGGCTCGGTGTGATTTTCCTTACATAACATTTTAAACCGCGCTTTCACTGCTTGTAAGTCGTTATAACAACTTCCCGTAAAGCTATTATAACAACCTTTCATTTTAGAGAACTTAAGGCCTTTTATTTCTTATCACATTGGGAAACTAAACCCAAAAGTACTACGTACATACATACTTAAAAGAATCATAAAAATCCTTCTCTTTAAATCGATAGCGTATACTTTTAAAACTCGAGTCACATACTCTTTCAAAGCAAGCCTCTTAACTTTAGAAGTAAATCAAGTAGCCCGTATCTTGAAAAATAAAGTCTCATAACTTGTAAAGAAATCAAGTCTCATAACTTTAAATCAAAACTCTTAACTTTAGAAATCAATACCCATATCTTGAAAAATAAAGTCTCATAACTAGTAAAGAAATCAAGTCTCATAACGATAAATCAAATCTCTTAACTTTAGAAATCAAGTCTCATATCTTGAAAAATAAATTCTCATAACTTGTAAAGAAATCAAGTCTCTTAACCTTAAATCACATATCTTAACTTTAAAATTACTTAGTAAGTTATACAATTTTGACTAAGCCACTCGTACTTTCATAATCAAGACTCGTATATTTCCAAAATCGACTTACTTACTTCAAATGAATTAAGTCGCATAGATTTACAAATCAAGTCACGTAGACTCACTAAAATTTGATCACGTAGACTTACGAAATAATCATGTCAAAGGAAGGAAGAAGTTCACATACCTCGTTGGCGACTAACTGAAGCGACAAGTAGCGATACACTCGATGTACTTCAACCTTTGGCTATTCCACAAGCCAAGTAGAATGTGCTACGTAGTACTTCAACCTAAAATGACAATAGCACTTCTATCGACTACAAGCTATCAAGTGTAGGGCTTATACCAAATAATGGCCCTCTAATTCTACGGAATATTGGCGACATCCTTTGTTTCTCGTACTTTTCCACCTTTTACAAGGCGTATTCATCAACCAACAAGCCACATTTAAGGCACAACCAACAGTTAGCCAAAGGGATTACACACCTAAATGGGCGTGTAAAATTCTGCACCACGATTATACAAAAGCAGTCCGCAAATCAGCCCATAAAAGCATCGCAATCCAACCATGCGGGTAAAATGTGAGACCTTTTAACGCCTTTCACACCATTATTCCCTTAGGACTTTCATTAGCAACTACTACACTTAAACATGCATAACAACAACTAAATTTCCAGCATTTAATACCTCAAAACAGTCCGCTCGCGACACGACAACGTCTAACGATTTTGGGCGGTTTCTCGACCACAACAACTACAACGATAACTCGTTCCTTAATTCATTTTATTCCAATTCGAGTTCCAAAACTTCTACATAAGTTATAACATACAATAGGTTAAGATAACAACAATAACCAGCGAATTCCATTTGCACCAAATCTGTCCCAAATCGGTTTAGCCCCAAAAATGGCTCAAACGCTTTTTATTCTTCATTCTTTTCTAACACAAGTTCATCCATACATAATAACAATAAGTAATATCAATTACTTTAAAATAAGAAGGACTTTTACCTCATTTTTGCCCAACAACGGCCCCAAGCAGTCGGTCTTTATTGGTGCAGATTTTTCGTTTCACTCCACTTCTTCAAGTTCCAATCACATATATGTACCCCTCTGACCTTAGGACAACTTCTTTTTGAATCTCACTTCCAAAAAGTCGTGGAACCCTAGGGTTTTGGCATCAACTTCGGCCAAGACAAGTAAAAATGTGTAGAATATTAATCTAGGCTTAGAACTTAGTTTAAGGGCTTAATCTTGGAGAAATAAATTGATCAACAATGGTTGTTCTTAGCGAGGGCTTTGAAATTATGGAGCTAAAGGGAGAAGATGAGAGCTTATTTTTGTCTAAGTGTAAAGTGATCCAAGTCTTGTAAGACTTGGATATGTATAACCAAGTGGAGTGGGACCCGTGTCCACTTGTCCCTCTCAAAATATCTAATTTGTTGTCATCTTAGCAAGACAAATGGAGGGTGCCACGTGTGCCCTCAGATTGGTCCAAAATATTATAATTTTTGAAGGTCCATGAAATTGTGAAATTCTCGGCGGACCCCATATTATCAATTCAACACCTTATAATCCAATACTAAGTCCATAAATCCAATTAGAAGTATTATACTCCAAGTTAATAATTTTTAGTCGTCTAATTTTTTTGAAATTTTCCTTAAGAAAATGTAATTATTATTTCCTTGAAAATTCAAATCTTAAATCCTTAATCACGTTCTCGATTATTAGCCACAGTATTATGGGGTGTAATAGTAGGATGCGCGAGCGCGTCACGTGGTTATATTTTACACTTACGGATGTGGCGGTGATGGGGATTCCACGGCGAGGATATATATATATATATGTAGTGTATGTGTATGCGTAAGCGGTGAGGTAGGATGCCGCAGCGCGTCGTATGGTTATATTTTACACTTATAGGTGTCGGCGATGATGGGGATTCCAGACGCGCCTTGATATTTGTGGGCTTGAGTCACTGCTGGATTGTGTGATGATATTTGAGGGCTTGTGTCCATAGCCGGTGTGACTATTGTTCATGTGTTGAAATAGTGCATGCAAGTAAAAGCGACTTCATTACTTTCACTTGGCAAGGCACGTGTCTTGTTATTTTGGTTATCATACGTGTCTCGACTTTATATAGGCTATTATGATTTCATTACATATTTAAATCTTGACCTCCTTGGGGGTTGCGTTCATCTGCGAGTTGAGGTACATAACTTGCTGATCCACTCTTGGATCAACTGTTGATTCTTAGAAAGCCATTTCTCGGAGGCTTTATGCGCTAGTCACGGTTCCCTGAGGTTGTAGATTTTTGGTACATTCAGGGGTATGGCGGGGCCCTGTTCCGTCATAGTTGTTATGTCAAAACTCTTAGAGGTCTGTAGTCATATCTTGTGGGTCGCTTTGAAAAAAAAAAAGTGCGCTTTTGGTTTTACATAATTATATGTATCGGGAAGGTAGCCTTATCGGATAACTTTGTTATTTATTTCTTGTTAAGTTTATGAATATTCCGTGATTATCTCGATGTATACGTAAGGGTGCCCACGTAGGGCACGATGTGAGCAGGGTTCAGGTCGTGGCGAACCTTTATTGGTATGACTCGACTCTTTGGATCGTTGGTTGGTTCCTCTTCCTCTGGTTATGCGCCCGCGGTAGGTATTGAATGTCGATGACCATGGTAGAGGTCGTGGTGGATTTTATAGTTCTGGCGGTCCTTCGTGTTACACTCCGTAGTTCCAGGGTATGTATGTGAGGACATACGTACGAGAATACGACATAAAAAATGGAAAGGAAGAAAGATGTGATTTTTCGCGGAAAAGTTTCGGATTTTGTGAAGGAAAAAGGTTCGTTAATGGGGTGGATTCCCAGTTTGGAATTTTGACTTCCTGGATTATATTAGAATTATGGAATTTTATTTCCGGAATTGGTCACGTGGGGCCCACGGGAGAAATTTACGGTGTTGTGGGGCCCACTTTATTTTAGAGATTTTTGGCATTTCGGATATTTCGGAAGATGAAATATTTTGGGAGAGTAGGGCGACACGTGTCACCCCGTAGCCACCTTGGCGATAGGTGAGGGCGAGTGGATGACAACTGTCCTTGGCGAAATGGCCTTCTGATGGCAAACCACTTGTCTTGTTTTTGTGTGGACATGTGGTGGGTGGGACCCACACCGCATGTCCCAATCTAGACCACACACTTGCTTTAATCTTGGCCTTGATTTCTCTATAAATACCCCTTGAGTGCAAGACTTATTTTCATCCGCAGAAATAATTTCCAGGCAATTCTCCTCACTCTCTTGTGTGCTCTCGTCAACCCCCACTTTGTGTAGAAAATACATCAAGTATTGTTGTATAATCCCAAATACCTTAACCTAGTATCACTAGTAGTATTCCAAAGTTATTTCAATACTAAGAGCAGGAAATACTACTTTATTCCTTTAGTCGCAAAATGAAACCACTAGAAAAATCTTCGTAGCTTGTATGAAGTGTTAAGAGAAGTTGTTTAGAAACTTCTAAGGGTTGCTTGGGCGGGTTGGGCGTGGGAATTGGAGCTAAGCGTTGCTCGGGATCGACTTATAAATCTTGGATAATTTTGGGCTTATCGAGGTAATGATCTTGAATCCTTATTGTAATTGGATATTACATATTGTAGTAGTTTAGAATTGAGTATAAGATATATGGAAGGATGTTTATAAAGAATTGAATTGTATTTACATTGGTGCATTCTGATGAACTTGTAGAATTTTTGTCACGACCAGGCCAGGGTCCACGTGCCTACAGGCACCACTGTTGGTATACATCGAGAGAATAGCGTGGAACATACCTGACATAAACACGTGTGTAACAATAAAACATCGGAGCTGGCCAGATAAGGCGCGCTTCGATATATAAAACAAAATCAAAAGTACAATCTGTACAACATCGGTTCTTACTGACTGACCACGTATGTGAATCTGAGACCTGCAGGAATAATAAGCGTGGCGGGGCGGGGCCATACGTACCACGAATGTACCCAAAATCTATAACACCGGGAAAAGCGTACCCAAAGAGCGAGCCTCGGGATAAATGGAGCTTGACGTCGATAAGTGATCCTAAGAATGTGGATCAGCCACCTTACCACTTTCTGCGGCATGAGCGGCCCCGAAGGAAGTCGTTACCTGATATGTACCAAGTATGTAAGCGGAAAATCGTAATTACATCATAAGTCTAAATCAGCGGGATCGTGTATGATAATCAAATTACGATGCATTGTGCCTTACTATGATGAGTAAATAGTAGTATCTTTACAATATAAAATAGGAAGCTCGTGATCAAGCGGGACCACCGTCGCGATGGCGTGCGATCCTACTCACGGGACTATTTCACCCGCATAGGCCCGTGGACGCGTGAGGTATTCCTCGCATAGGACTATTTCACCGCGTAAGCCGCTACGGACTCGCGTGAGGTATTCCTCGCATAAATGGACCGCGCGTGGGACTATTTCACCGCGTAAGCGTGCGGACTCGCGTGAGGTATTCCTCGCATCATGGGTAGCAAATCCGCGGAAATATGCGATACCACAAACCGGGAATGACCACATGACGAATAATGTATCGCTAACCTGAATCAGGCTATCCACGTAATCCGTAGCAAGTTAAGAAATCCACAACTTCTTATTATTCTTGTTATACATACACTCTCATTTTAGTTTATCTATGGCACTAACATGTCTTTTATAAAAATCAGAATTTAACCCAGTACTACGTCTTACACTCTTTAAAACAAATGACTCTTTTTAGTAGAAAACTTCAGATACTATTAATCTGAGTATCAAGTCAAATTACATTTCAAGGCAAGTCATGACACCACTTAGAAATAAAGTTAGGTTTCTAAATCAAGTGACTCCTTTTCTTGTAATACCTTAGGCAATTGATGCCTTAAAAATCAGTGCCTTTCATTAAATCAAGCCATTTATCTTTCCATAAAACCAATATAACCAACTTCCGTAAAGTCGTTATATTCACTTTATACCTTAGTCAAATACAATTTCCTATCCAAAGGACTTATACGTTTAAAAGCGAAACAAGTATCACATACTTTAAAACTCTTGAGTCCATAACTTTAATAAAACTTAAGACATCCTTAATACTTTCAAAGAAGCAAGTTAATCTCTAACTACTAGATTTGGCCATTCGTAAACTAGTAAAGGATATCGAGATCTTGTCGTCTATCGTACTATATCACGGCGTAACTAGTCATGCTCAAAGGATAGGAAAAGTTCTACATACCTCGTAGGTCGAACCACTTGCCAAGTACAAAGTCCGTCGGTAGAATGTCAACTATAATATTAACAATCACGTCTATTAAGGCCTTACTTGAGCGTAGAATATTATAAGTGTCAGTCATTAAATCCTACGGAAAATCGGACAGCACTTCCTTTGTTTTTACTAACTTTGCCACCTTTTTCAAGGCGAATACAATAACCAAACCACGACACATTTAAGGCCTGATCAAAGCAATTAATCAATAGGGGATTACCGCACTAGGCGTGTAAAATTCCGCCCATAGCGATAACAAACTAATACAAACTACAAGTCCAAATTCGGACATATTGAGTTCAACAATACGAATTCTTATCCAATTTCCATTTCAATTCCAAATTGGTAGCATCGTGATATCAAGTCGCGTTTGATTATAACAACCGTAATCTTGAAGTAAGTAACGTCGGCGATTTCTATGCGACCAATTAGTAATCCAATTTTCAAGTGGCTTGTATAACATTTCGGTTGAGCTACAAGCAATCCATAATACTTATAAACTTCAACATATCAACCGTACTAACAACATGTAGAGCTAACAACAACAATATAAACATATAATCTTGCAACACCTTTAAAGACAAGATTATACCTCGATGAACCTTAATCGACTCGATCGAAATTCGCTCCAGTAGTTTAGAGCCTCTTGAGACACTTCAATCCGCTTGTTGAGACCCTTAGAACAACACGACAAATAACCCTCGAATCTCGAACAAAACCTAGAAGACAACTAGGTTTCGTTTTCTGACTAACAGTAAACTATCCTTTTCCAAGATTTTTCTATTGAGATATGTTTACAATACACATAAGAACCTTGGTTTAAAGTGTGGAGTTAAATGGACAAGAAACAAATTTTTTCCTTTTCAAAAGGATGGAACGAGAAACTTCTCCAATGAGTTCTTCAAATTCTTGAGAAATATGGCTAAGTGTTGGCTCTCTCTTGCTACTAGTAGTATAATAAAGGGACATGGAGGTTAAGATGTAACCAAATGGGTGGTTTAGATGAAGTCTTACAAAATATCAAGACTAATTGACCTTTGACTTAGTCAACATTCTCGTGCTCACAAGTTGCAAGACTTGTCTTGCATGAGTCGTTGACCCTCTTGCCGCAAATTCGACCAAGGCATCACAAAGGGGGTGACACGTGTCTCCCTCCCGTTCGTCCTGATAATACATTTTAGACAATTCCATAATTTCAGATAAATTTTTACAAGTCTCGAATCTTAACATTTGTGAGTTCTTACTTACGTTCTTAAAACATATCACGTAATTACGAGGTGTAACATTCTTCCCCCTTAGAAACATTCGTCCGAATGTTCTTTTGAGTCAAACTTATAATTAGCGACATAGTTTCCTTACACGACCCAGCGTACCAAAAATGCCACCTGATAGCATTTAAGCAAAGAATACTTCAATTAAAACTTGACAAGTAAGGAAGATGAATTACGAAGGTATAGGAAATAAGTGAGGATCTTCCTCAGCGTGTCTCCTCAAACCCCAGTCATCTCATCCGGTTATCATTCCTCCACGGGACTTTGTGGAAGCTACATCGCTTGGTCGCGATCGCGACTGGCGATCGAGTATCGTATGGGACTCTCCTCATCGATAACCTACGTCGCTTGGACCTCGCTAGTAGGGAAAACTCTCGATGGATCGCGATACACTTATGGCATAGAAACATAGAAGATCGGATGTCTGCCTCTAACTCGATGGTAGATCAACTCGTGAAGCAACCTTGCACTCTACGGACGATCTGGTAGGGCCCGATGTACCTTGGTGAGTTTCCCCCTTCTTACGAATCTCATCGCACCGCCGTGGGTGTGGCGTGAAGACCCGATCGTGCACGAAACTCCAAATCGCGCCCGATTATCCGCGTATGACTTACGCGACTACGAGCTGCTAAGTTTCCTGGATAAGCCGCCTTATCCACGGCTGTATGCAAATGCGGGCCAACTAAGCGTACCTCGCCCGTGAACCAGCCGATCGACTGCGTTTCGCCCGTATAAAGCCTCGTATGGCGCCGTCGTATCTTGGAATGGTAGTTGTTATTATAAGCAAACTCCACGAGAGGCAAATGATCCTCGGCTACCTAAAATCAATCACGTAGGCTCGCGACATATCCTCGAGTGTGCGGATAGTGCGATGCACTTTGCCGTCGATGCGAGTATGGAATGTTGTCTTGAGACTCACTGTGTCCCTAAACCATACGGAAAGACCTCCGGAAGTTAGCGTCGTGGGCTCCACATCGGATATAATCGACAGGGACGCCGTGCGGCCTCACAATCTCGATGTACAACTGGCGTAGTCTCGGTAAGCGTCGTCTGGCCCGGAAGGAAATGGGCTGATTCGTCGACTGTCAGCAATAACCCAAATGAGTCGTGCTTCCTCGATGCGAGGTAACCTGTAACAAAGTCCATGTTGATCACCTCCTTCAGTCGGAATCTCGATAGCTTTGCAATAATCCAGGGCCTCACGGTGCTCGACCTTGACCTCTTGGCGATTAGGACAACTGTGCAACAAAACGCCACGTCCTCTTGAGCCGTCCCTGATACAAACATTTGAGGTCATGGTACATCTTGGTCGACCGGATGAATAGAATAACGAGCCTTTGTGTGCCTCCCGAGAATCTGTGGCGAAGTCGACCGCATCGGGAACACACAGTGAGCCCTCAAATCTCGGCACCCGTGCGCTACCTCGAATGAACTCTTCTCCTCCAGAAGTTGCATCTACGATCTGTACCAACCTTTGGGTCCTCAGCGTCGCCTATTCACCTCATCAGCGATGGAAGACTGTGCAACCTCGCGAACAGTACCCAGCTATCGTCGGTGTCGATCAATCGAACCCGAGGCTCGTAGCTGGTGGATCGGCGGACCCGTATCTGTCTCTGCAGCTGTACCTCTGACGGGCTCTCGTCGATCTACGACTCGAGGCATCGACAACTCGTTGGCTTTCCGGATGGTATAGAATATCAACATCATAGTCTTCAGCAACTCTAACCACGTCTGTCTCAAGTTCGGCTCATACTGCTGAAGATATCTTGGAGGCTCTTGTGGTGCAATATAAATATCCACATGAACCCAGTACAAATAATGTCTCCAAATCTTGAGGCATGAATAAGCTGCGACGACTCTAAGTCATGGGTAGGGTAATTCCTCTCGTGCTTCGTGCTTCTTGGGAAGCATAGGCTATAACACTTGCGCGTCTTTGCGTCAAAACACACCACTGGCAGATGCAGGCATCGCGATAGATCACGTGCGGTCAACACTTGGAAGAGTAAGAGGCTGGTATTTGTAGTCAACCTCTCCTTGACCAGCTGGAAACCGCTTCATGACCTCGTCGCTGGAACTTGGTGCGCCCGAGTCGACCCTGATCAGCGGTCTTTGAATCGAAACAAAGCGCTCCTGAAACCTGCGATAATAACACCGCGGCCGACTGATAAGCTGCGCACTCGATCGGAGTAGTAGGTCTCGGCCAAGACTTATGCCTCAATCTTTGTCGTATCCACGAACACCATCACCCCGATAATATGCCCGGGAATGCCAGGCCAACCAAAACTCACGCTTGGAAAACTTGGCGAATAGCGTCGGCTCGGAGAACCCAATCCGTCGCCAGTGATCTGCATCTCTGCTCTGTCATGAATAAACGAGGATGTCATCGATGAATACTATCACAAATGTATCCAAAAATGGCTTGAACACGGTTCATCAAATCCATAAATACCCATTGGGCGTTGGTGAACGAAAGACATAACCAGAACTGCATAGTGCCCATCTGGGTCTGAATGCGATCTTTGGGATATACGCCTCTCGAACTTCGAACTTTGATGATAACGGACAGCGAGTCTATCTTTGAAAACACCTCGCACCACTGCGGTAGTCAAACAAATAATCA